>CM021103.1:376992755-377019878 GCA_007115665.2 Sequoiadendron giganteum | reverse complement strand
AGAATCATCCATATTTGGAGAACTTTGATTTAGGATTGTTTTTTAGATGACTATAAAGAACCTTTATTTTCTATTAGTTTTCATGAACGTTCAATTTCCATCTATTTAATGTCGAGTTCGATGAAAAGTTGATTTTAAGGCTATGTTGCAACTGTGTCATGTGAACTCCCATTTTTCCCCCACAATCAACAATGTTTGGAGAAATTTGATTTAATATTGTAATGTAGATGACTATTAAGAACAATTATTTTGTTACTCCTATTTTTATTCACAATCAACCATGTTTGGAGAACTTTGATTTAGTATTGTGTTGTAGATGACTATTAATAAACTTTATTTTCTATTAGTTTTCGCGAATGTTCAATTTCCATCGATTTAATGTCGAGTTCGATGAAAACCTAATTTTAATTCTATATTGCAGACTTGTCACGCGAACTCCCAGTTTTCACGCATAATCAACCATGTTTGGAGAATTTTGATTTAGGATTATGTTGTAGATGACTATAAAGAACCTTTATTTTATTTGTTTTCATGAATGTTGAATTTCCATCGATTAAATCTGTGGTTCGATGAAACCTTATTTTAAAGCTACATTGTAGCTTTGTCATGCGTACTCCCATTTTTCACCCACAATCAACCATGTTTGGAGAACATTGATTTACGATTATGTTGTAGATGACTATTAAAAACCCTTATTCACTCGTAATCAACGATGTTTGCAGAACTTTTATTTATGACTATTAGGAAAATTTATTTTCTATCGATTTTTGTGACTACTCAATTTCCATCGATTTAATGTTGAATTTTTCGAAATCCTAATTTTTAATTCTACGTTGCATACTTGTCATACAAAATCTCATTTTTCACGCATGATTATCAACCATGTTTGGAGAATTTTTATTTAGGATTATGCTGTAAACGACTATTAAGAACCTTTATTTTCTATTGATTTTTCTGAATGTTAGATTTCTTTCGATTTAATGTCAAGTTTGACAAAACTTGATTTGAAGGCTACATTGCAGTTTTGTCACGTGAACTACCATTTTTCACCCAGAATCAACCATATTTGGAGAACTTTAATTCTGTATTGTTTTTTAGATGACTATAAAGAACCTTTGTTTTCTATTAGTTTTCATGAACGTTCAATTTCCATCTATATAATGTTGAGTTCGATAAAAAGATGATTTTAAGGCTACGTTGCAGCTGTGTCATGTGAACTCCCATTTTTCACCCACAATCAAGAATGTTTGGAGAACTTTGATTTACTATTTTATTGTAGATGAATATTAAGAACAATTATTTTGTTATGGTTTTCGTCAATGTTATTTCCATTGATTTAATGTCATGTTCGACTACAATCTGATTTTAAGAATACGTCGCAACTATGTCACATGAACTCCTATTTTTTATTCACAATCAACCCTGTTTACAGAACCTTGATTAAGGTTTTTGTTGCTGATGACTATTAACAACCTTTATTTTCTATCGATTTTCATGAATGTTGAATTTTCATTGATTTAATGTGGAGTTCAACAAAAACCTTATTTTAAGGCTACATTGCAGCTGTTTTATGCAAAATCCTATTTTTCACCCACAATCAACCATGTTTGGAGAACTTTGAATTAGTATTCTTTTGTAGATGACTATTAAGAAACTTTATTTTCTATTAGTTTTTGGTGAATGTTGAATTTCCATTGATTTAATATCGTGTTCGACAAAAACATAATTTTATGGCTACGTTGCAGATGTGTCACACGAAATCCCTTTTTTCAACCATAATCGAAGATGTTTGGAGATCTTTGAATTAGGATTATGTGTTAGATAACTATTAATAACCTTTATTTTTAAGGCTACTTTGCAACTGTGTCATGCGAAATCCCATTTTTGACACACAATCAACTATGTTTGGGGAACTTTAATTAAGGATTGTGTTGTAGATGACTGTTGAGAACCTTTTATTTTTATTGGTTTTCATGAATATTGAATTTTCATTGATTTAATGTCGTGTTTATCCAAAGCCTAATTTTAAGGCTATGTTGCAAATTTGTCACATGAACTCCTATTTTTCACCCTTAATAAACCATGTTTGGAGAACTTTGATTTAGGATTTTATTGTTGATGACTAATAAACCTTTATTTTCTATCAGTTTTCTTGAATGTTGAATTTCTAACTATTTAGTGTCGAGTTAGACCAAAATTTCATTTTAAGGCTACGTTGCACCTGTGTGACATGAAATACCATTTTTCACCCACAATCAACCATGTTTGGAGAATTTTGATTTTTTATTATGTTGGAGATAACTATTATAAACTTTATTTTCTATTTATTTTCCTAAATGTTGAATTTTCATCGATAAAATGTCAAGTTTGACGAAACCTTATTTTAAAGCTACATTGCAGCTTTGTCACGCGAACTCCCATTTTTCACCCACAATCAACCATGTTTGGAGAACATTGATTTAGTATTATGTTGGGGATGTGACATGCGAACTCCCATTTGTCACCCACAATCAACCCTGTTTGAAGAACTTTAATTTAATGTCCAATTTAGGAAAAACCTGATTTTAAGGCTATGTTACGCAAACTCAAATTTTTAACCCATAATCAACCATGTTTTGGAAATTTTATTAAAGATTGTGTTGTAGATGACTATTAAGAGCGTTTATTTTCTAGCAGTTTTCATGAATGTTTAATTTCCATCAGTTTAATGTCTAATTTCATGAAAACTGGATTTTAAAGCTATGTTGCAGATGTGGCATGCGAACTTCCATTTTTCACCCACAATCAACCATGTTTGTAGAACTTTGATTTAGTATTGTGTTGTAGATGATTATTAAGAATCTTTATTTTCTATTTGTTTTTGTGAATGTTGAATTTCGATCAATTAAATATCGAGTTGGACGAAACCTAATTTTAAGGCTACATTGCATCTTTGTCAAGAAAACTCCCATTTTTCACCCACAATAAATTGTGAGGACATCTAGGAGCTTGAATTGCACATCGAACAAAACCTCCACAAAAGCAAAGAGAAGCTATTTCATCAGTCAATTAATTTCATTGATGAGAATGAGATGGTATGAAATGTACAAAGGGCCCTGTATAAATAAGTAGGGAAGAAGGCACAAGGAAAAGATGGAGAGACAGCACGGGAAAGTAGGTGATCGCCCTCCATCAATGCACAAACCAAAAATTAATTAATGCAACTACTATAATATATACAAAGTTGGACTTAAGAGCATGCTGCAAATAAACGTGCACTCCAACACCCCCCCTTAAGTGCAATATGCAATATGAGATGCATTATTGGTCCTGGAGAAAAACCTTGTTAGGTACCCATGTACAATGCAGTGAAATGCAAATCTCTCTCAACCGAAGAAACGGAGAGAAACCCTGTGCGAGAAAACTCCTCTCCAAAACAGAGAACAAAATAAAAGTGTAATATAAAAGTGAAAGGAAGGGGGACTCCTCAAGACCCCCCAAGGACAACTTCCTTCACCCCTAGCATCGATCGCAACTGAAGATAGCGAGGAGATGCCAAAGGTTTATTGAAGATGTCTGCAACCTGCTGCTTTGTAGGCAAATACTCCAAAATAAGAACACCATCCTAAATGAGTTGCCGAATGAAGTGCATGCGGATCTCAATATGCTTAGTACGTTGATGCTCCATAGGATCTCAATAAGAATAGTGGGATGATTAATAGGAAACCCAAACTCAACCATCAACTGTCGAAGCCAAAGAACTTCTTGACTAGCCAAGATAGCGCGTTGATACTCAACCTCAGTTTGATGATAATGCAATAGTAGTTTGCTTCTTGCAAGACCAAGCAACCAGACCAGAACCAAGACAAAAAACAAAGCTAGAAGTAGACTTTCGTTCATCAACATCACTAGCCGAATCTGAGTCAGTGACGCGCACAATCTCAATAGCACCTGATGTGTAGTGAATTCCAAACTCTGTAATGCATTGAATGTATCGTAAGATACGCTTGGTTGCCTTCCAATGACTCTCTTGAGGATCTTGAGAGAAATGGGAGACAAGACTGACTGCAAAGGAAATATTAGGACGACTATGTGTTAAGTATAAAAGGCTGCCAACCAACTGCTAATACAAAGTAGCATCAATGGATGGTGTAGTGCAACTAGTGGACAAAACAACACCTGACTGAAAAGGAGTAGGGGATGACTTACAATTATCCATCCCAAACCTTTGAAGCAAATCAAGAGCATACTTCTGTTGGAAGATAGAAATAACGACAGAAGATTGATGGATTTGAACACCAAGGAAGTAATGCAACAAACCAAGATCCGTCATATCAAAACGCTCCATCAAAGTTCGGTTACTATCCTCTATCATGACAGGAGAACATCTTGTGAGAATCAAGTCATCCACATAAAGAACAAGAATGAGAAGATTCGCCCCATGCCTCTGAATGTAAACTATAGGATCAGATTGACATGTAGTGAATCCAAAAGCAAGCAAGAAACTATCCATCTTCTCATACCAAGCTCTAGGAGCCTGTTTGAGACCATATAATGAAAGTCAAAGCCTGCAAACAAGTGAAGGGTCTTGCACGAAGCCCGGTGGCTGCTCCATATAGATCTCCTCCTAAAGATCACCATGCAAGAAGGCACTCTTCATGTCCATCTGATACACTGACCAACCTTGAGATGCAGCAATAGAAAGCACAAGGTGCCAACTATCTATGGATGTGCGGTGAATAGTCAGGCGGCAGTGTGGTGATTGGTAAGAGGTTACCGCTATACTACAACTAGCTAGAACGCAGACAGTGGTAATGTGGGTAATGGTGGAGATAGCAATGAATGTTAGTCACTGCGGAACCGCCAAACACAAAAATGAAGGGCGCAATGGAGCGGTAATTAAAAAGAGTAGACCATGACAAGTCAAGATCATCGCAGTACTACGGGTTGAAAAGTTAGACGGTGCAGTTAAGCGATGGGAGATGACCGGTGAAGAGAAGTCACCGCTCTACCATGGCCGGTCAAATGGTTGACCGTGGTACAGCGGTAAACGTGATAAAGGCCACAGGGACAAGAAATGTAAAGTATGAGAAAATTTAAAATAAAATGAAATGGTGGGAAACGAATTAAATTTAAATCAAATGCAGAAATTTATAAAATATTTAATTTGCCGATAAAGGAAAATTAATTAAATATTTTAATTTTTGACTAACAAATATCACATGGTTGCATAGGAAATTGAAGTGTCATGACCCTTGGACTATAAAGTATAAATATTTGAAAAACTTAGTTGGAGAGTAGTCAGAACAGAGACATAAAAAAATTCAAAAACAATAACCGAGCTAGGATAATGAAAAGTTTTTCTTCAAACAGATTGTAATGGAGAAAACATTAATAAATTGGTGACATCTTTTTTTATTTCAGTTGTTGAGATGTTATAATTTCTGTATTTCCTATCTAGTTGTCTCCAATTAGAAATTTTTAAGTCATTTAAATCAATCTATCAAGTATATTGTTGATTTATAACAGTGTATTTTTCACTTTGTGTGATTTGATTAACTGGTGCCTGTAAGACAAAACTAAATTCTTTTAAACAAATCACAATGAATTTAGGATTTTTGTTGAATGGTTGAAGAAGAGCCTGGTAGGAAGACATTCTAGCACAATTTATGCAAGTCATCAATTTGATGAAATAATATGCCAGTCATAAAATTTCATATTTCAAAGGTGCCTAATAACTTGAATTAGGTCAAAAAGGGGAACATGTAGAATTCTCGATAATTTTGACTCTATTGCCCATGTGGATAGAAAACACTAGTCAGTAATAACCCAGAAGATAAAGCTCATTTAAAATAAAAATTTCAAATACTTTCCTTTATGTAGTAGGAATAAGTGTAGTGATTTTGTCTATTCACTTCCAATTGCCATTGTGGGTAGATTGTTTAGCAAGAAATGTATATCAAATATGCAACATACACGTAGGTACACCCGCCTAGGTCTAGCAGAACCCAAAGAGCAAAAGGTAGAATTACATCAATTGGCTTTGTATGTTGGCCAAAAAATTTATCAGAGCTTGGAAAACTCTTCTGGAACCTTAGAACCTGCATTTTTGACCCAACACCCTCAACCCCCATACCCTCTTAATCCCTCATCCCTCAACCCTTAAACCCTAATCCATCAACCCCTATACCCTCTTAATCCCTCAAACTTCAACCCTCAACCCCCATACCCTCTTGATCCATCAACCCTTAAACCCTAATCCCTCAACCCCTATACCCTCTTAACCCTCAACCCTTAACCATTAAACCCTAATCCCTCAACCCCCATACCATCTTAATCCCTCAACCCTCTACCCTTAAACCTTAATTCCTCAACCCCTATACTGTATTAATCACTCAACCCCTCTACTCTCTAACCTTAAACCCTAATCCCTCAACCCCTATACCCTCTTTATCCCTCAACCCTCAACCCTTAAACCCTTAAACCCTAATCCCTCAACCCCCATACCCTCTTAATCCCTCAACACTCAACCCTCAACCCTTAAACCCTAATCCCTCAACCCCTATACCCTCTTAATTCCTCAACCCTCAACACTTACACCCTAATCCCTCATCCCCCATACAATTGTAATCGCTCATCCCCCAACCCTCAACCCTTAAACCCTAATCCCTCAACCCCTATACCCTCTTAATCCCTCAACCATCAAACATTAACCCTTAAACTGTAATCCCTCAACCCCCATACCCTCTTAATCCCTCACCCCTCAACCCTTCAACCCTAATCCCCCAACCCCTATACCCTCTTAATCCCTCAACCCTCAACCCTTAAACAATAATCCAACAACCCTTATACCCTCTTAATCCCTCAATCCCTCAACCTTCAACCCTTAAACCCTAATCCACCAACTCCTCTACAATCTTAATCCCTCAACCCTTATACCCTCTTAATCCCTCAATCCCTCAACCTTCAACCCTTAAACCCTAATCCACCAACTCCTCTACAATCTTAATCCCTCAACCCTTAACCCTCAACCCCTATACTCTCTTAATCACTCAACCCTCAACCCTCAACCCTTCAACCCTAATCCCTCAACCCTCAACCCTTAACTCTTAATCCCTGAACCCTCTACTTGAGAGAGAAAGAGGGAGAGGTGGTGGGAGGGACATACTTGAGATAGAAGGATAGGTATAGGGAGAGAGATAGTGAGTGAGAGAGGGAGGGAGTGGAAGAGAGATAGAGGGAGTCACTGTAAGAGGGAGAGGGTGTAGGAGGGGGAGATTTGACAAACAGAGAGAGGAAGATGGGGTAGGATAGAGATACTTGAGAGAGATAAAGAGGGAGAGAGGGTGGGAAGGAGAGAGAAAAAGTGGGAGAGAGCTAGAGGGAGTGAGAGAGAGGGAGAGAGATAGAGGGAGTGGGAGAGAGAGGAGTGGGAGAGAGAGAGAGACAGAGATAGAGAGATCACAGAGGAGAGGGAGGGAGGGGGGGGAAGGAAACCAGGGAGAGGGAGGGAAGGAAGAGGTGGGAGAACACCCAGAGAGGAGAGGAGACAAAGTGGGTGAGAGGGGGTTGGAAGGAGATACCTAAGAGAGTAGAAGAGAGGGAGTGAGAGATAGAGGGATGGGAGAGATACAAGGAGTGAGAGAGAGAGAATTGAGAGATGGAGAGGGCATGGGAGGGAGAGGGAATACTTGCGATAGAGGGATTTGAGAGAGATGGAGGGGGTGGGGGAGATACTTGAGATAGAGGGAGAGACAAAGTGGGAGGGGGTGGGAGGGAGATATATTAGAGAGAGGAAGAAAGAGGGAGAGAGAAAGAGGGAGAGAGATAGAGGGATTGAAAGAGAGAGAGAGGATGTGGGAGAGAGATAGAGGGAGTGAGTGAGAGAGACAAAGAGAGGCCTGAAAGAGGGAGAGGGGGTAGAAGGGAGAGACTTGAGAGACAAAGAGGGAGGAAGAGTGGGTGGGAGGGAGAGACTTGATAGAGAGAGAGAGTGGGAGAGAGATAGAGGGCATGAGAGAGAGAGGGACTTAAGAGAGAGAGGGAGAGCTGGTTGTAGGGAGATAATTGAGAGAGATGGAGAGGTATAGGGAGACAAATAGAGGGAGTGAGATAGGGAGGGAGTGGAAGAGAGATAGAGGGAGTGACTGTGAGAGGTAGAGGGGGTAGGAGGGGGAGACTCAAGACAAAGAGAGAGAGGGAGAGGAATTAGGATG
Source organism: Sequoiadendron giganteum (assembly GCA_007115665.2). Lineage (NCBI taxonomy): Eukaryota > Viridiplantae > Streptophyta > Pinopsida > Cupressales > Cupressaceae > Sequoiadendron > Sequoiadendron giganteum. Next base: position 377,011,683 of record CM021103.1, on the reverse strand, counting down.
AAGATAATTGAGAGATAGAAAGAGGGAGAGGTGGTGGGAGGGAGAGACCTAAGAGAGGAGAGAGAAGGAGTTAGAGAGAGAGAGAGGGAGTGTGTGTGAGAGAGAGAAGGGATATGGAGATACCCGAGAGAGAGTGAGAGAGAGAGGGAGAGAGATAGAGTGACAGAGAGAGGGAATGGGAGAGAGATAGAGGGAGTGAGTGAGTGAAATACCTAAGAGAGGGAGAGGGGGTAGGAGGGAGAGACTTGAGAGAGAGCGACAAAGAGAGAAAGATAACAACCTAAGAGAGGAAGATGGAGTGGGAGAGACAAAAAAACCAAAGAGGGAGAGACAAATGAAGAGTGAGATAGATTTATTTAGGTACCAATCTGGGAGGGAAAGAGACCTAAGAGAGGCGATTGGACTGAGACCTAGGTCACGTGGGAGGGAGGGAGACCTAAGAGATAGAGACTTTAGAGGGATAAAGAGTTATCCCGATATGGTAACGAGTTAGAGAAGGTATAAAAGGTAAAACCTCGACTATCCATCTAGGATCATAAACTATGCACTCTAAACATTATCAAAGTTGTTCACCAAAGAGGGAAAATTCTAGTTTTATGCAAAGCAGGCCATTTGGCGCTCGCCAAATGCCCTGCTTTGGATGTGTTAATTCATAAGATTTGCCAAATTTTCTCATATTTTTTTGTCTGTACTCCCCGTCTCATTTGCATGTCTTTCAATACAAGTTTATATAAAAACCGTGATAGTGTTAACCTCTCTCATAGCTATCTAAATATATAATTTTTTTTTCATTTTTATTTAGTTAAGGTTTTGATCCATGGCTTCTATTGTAAATGCCTTTGTTTTTTGTCAAAAACCAACATGTGCTAGTTTTAAAATAGTTTTTTACCTGTTCATTCAAATGTGAAATAAATTACATTTTTTGAAACTAGACTCCATTCTACACATGATGAAAAAAAAAATCAATTTTTTATTAGTTTGCAAAAAATTTAGGGGGGAGCACGCTCAAATTTCATCTTTTCAAGATATGTCCACTTTGAAAATTCATAAAATATTATATATTCAATAAAAAAATTATCCGAAAGAACAAGGATAAACTACATGGTGTTAGCTAATTTCTCACCATTGGGATTTTTGAAATTCTAAAAAAAAGTCAATCAAAAAGGGGGCAGCCCTCAGGCACTATGCTATTTTTTTTTAATAAAAACAAGATCTATTTTGGGCCCCCCCTTTTTGACACCCTTAATCTTCAGTAATTTCAAAAAAAAATAGTATCTTAGAAACTAGAATCGGAGCACTTAAACTTTTTTTTCTTGCCGCATCTTGAAATTTTGAGCATAACTATCTTCATTTTCTCGTGCAAATCAGATTTTGTTGATTTTAGAAGGAAAAAAAAAAAAGTGGCATCTTAAGACCCAAAATTGTGTCACAGATTGGTGCACTTACCCAATAATGAATCAATATCGATGGTTGAAGGTTGTTGAGAGGATTTAGATTGATTAGTTAACTGGGTTGATTGACCAAGGGACTAGATGTGAGAGAATTTCACAAATTTAGATTGGTTAGTCAATTGGATAGATTGAATAGTCAATCTCAGTTAACAAAAAGAGTGTGTGAGTTAAGAGAGTTGATGAAGAGTTAACTAAATAGATATTTTAGTCAACTAGAAGAAAGTTTTTGTTACGTTCGAGGAGATTGTGTATGAAAAGATAATGATATAGTTAACTAAATAGACATGTTAGTCAACTCATTTAGAAGAGCTAGTTAAGTTTTTGAGGGAAATTAATTAATTAATTAATTAATATCAATAGAAACGTGCACATGTGAATTTGACTTTAATAAATAAAGTTTAATTATTAAAGTGACGATGTTGAATGAATTAAATAATTTAATTTGATTATTTAATTTAGAAAGGCCAAAGTTGTTTAATTAATAATTATTGATTATCATTTAATTAAATTAAAAGAATAGGTGGGGTTAAACAATTAAAATAATTATTCAATGTAGAAGTTGAAAGATAATCAAATAAAGAGTTAACTAAATAGATTGTTTAGTCAACTAAGAGAAAGTGGTTGTTATGTTTAAGAGAATAATGAATGGAGAGATAATTGAATAGTTAACTAAATAAAAGAAGAATTAGTCCATCTGGAGAAGATAATTAATCAAATTAATCAATTAATATTAAGAGGAACGTGCATGATGAAGTATTTCTCATAAATAAAAGATTATTTATTAAAGGGGTGATGTTGAATGAATTAAATAATTTAATTTAATTATTTAATTTGGAAAAGGTGGGATTAAATAATTGAAATAATTATTTAATGTAGAAGTTGAAAGAGAATTAAATAATATTTAATATTATTTAATTTAAGAGGGAGGATTGATTGATTTAATTAATTATTGAACGTGCAAATCAAGTCTCACTTTTGCAAACAAAGTTGCATTAGTTTGATTTGATTTTTTATGATAATTTGAATATTTTTATTCAATTTATACAAATTTGGAGGGAAAGTGACTTAATTAAATTTTAAAAGATTTAATAATTTTATCAAATTAGAGGAATAAAGTTAATTAGTGATATAACTAAATAATTGGAATTATTTAATTAATCATGAAGAATAGAATTACATTAGGACTATATTAAATAAATAAAATTTATTTAATTTTTTGAATTTGATTAAAACATGAATTAATTAAATAATGTTGTATTATTCAATTAATTGTACAAATTAGGTTTTAAGGATTTTATTAAATAAATGAACTTTATTTAATTGGTCAAAAGTGATGAAAAGATGTACTAATTAAATAATGTATTTTTATTCAATTAATAGAAGAAATTAGGGTTTTTTTTATGTAAATAATGAATATTAGTATTTAAATGCTAGTTCATAGGCTAGGACAATTTTAGCTGCCTACATATATGTAAATTTAAATTATTAAAATAATATTCAATATATAAATAAAAATAAAATATTACATCTAAAATAATAACATTAAAAATGGAATATTTTAGAAAAAAAAAAAAATTCTCTTGCTCCCCGCTCTACAATCTCCTGCCCTTGCTCTTCAAAAAATTTGGCCATGCCTATAGGTTCTAGGGATGAATCTGTCTCCCCCCCGCCCGATATGAAAAATATTCACTCCCCTCATGGTTCTGTTGTGGATGGGGATGCAGGGTCTAAGTCGCATGAATTCAAATCGCCAAATGTCCCACTGATAGGAATAGTGGAAATATTAAGGAGAATGATTCCTCCAAGGTTAATTCAAAGAATTCCCTTATTGGGACTCACAATAACACTTTGGAGGCCTTTGGGTCGGACATTGTTCAATACTAAGATTTTCTTACCGGACATGGTCATGGATGAGGTTGCTTCATTGTTGCAGCTTGTGTTGGTGGGGAGATTATTTGTTTTTAGACCTACTATTGACATGGTACACCGACAGACTAATGGTCGCTGGAAGCTAAAAGCTAGTGTGAGCATCTTCTTGATGCCTGGAGGTTTATTCATCTTCAAGTTCACGGCTGAGGAGGATTTGATCTTTATGATGTTGGGCTCTTGGGCTTATGGAAAAAATTTCCTGGCCTTGGCAAAGTAGAAGTTGGGCTTTGATTCGTCTATTGAACTCACTTAGATGGCTCCTATGTGGGTGTGCATGTCTGGCCTCCCTTTGGAATTTTGGGATGAAATGATCTTTCATTAGATTGGCAACTCCTTTGGCAGTTATGTCTCTACAGACGTGATCACTTTCGCTAAATCCAGGTTAGTTTTTGCCAGATTTTGTGTTAATCTAGCCATTAACAAGGCTCTCCCCAACTTTATAAATTTCAAATCTAAATCAGGAAAATGGAACCAGGCCCTAGTTTATGAAAATTTCACTTTGTTCTATCAAAAATGTGGGAAACAGGGGCATGTCATTGTGCATTGCAAGGCCCCAATGCCTAAGGAATCCTTGTCGAAAGGGAAAATCCCATCCCTTTTTGGTGGGGAAGAGGAAATACAGAAGGTCCCCCAGTTCCAATGAGGCTCTGGTGAACAACAAGGCTAGTGAGATGGATGATTATCCATTTACTGATGGTCTATATGAGATATGTAAGCCATTTGATGGACCATGTGGCTGACGACGTTTTTTTACTCAAAATTGATGAAACGAAAAGGGTTTTTAGAGGAGATACTCAGCTTCCACCAATATAAATTATGATTTACTTTGATTTTAATAAATAATTATTATTCATTTTCTAACTTTCAAACGGTGTCACATTTTTTGAATCCGAAACATGCGTCACATTCTATGCTTTGCATACTATAGGATTAAAAAAATAAATGAATTTCATGAATTTTTGACCAAGTTAAGGTGCTTAGATAGATGAGCTTTTATATTTTTTAAAAGTTGTAATAAAAAATTCATAATTAATTATTTACTTCGAAAAAAATTATACAAAAATATGCATCACATCGGGACATGAGTCCTTTACTTATATGTAAAATCTTATAAAAAATAATTATCATTTTATTGTGGTTAGGGTGGTCAGACAGACACCTACTTCTTATTTTTACCCTGAAATTTAAATACTACTGCATTGAGATTTCAAATTTTCACCAAATAGATTTTTTTTTTAAAATAAAGGTCGAGTAGTTTAGAAAGTACATTCAATTTTATACAGATTCTATTTTTACATTTTTTTGAAATAATATAGATAACTTATTCAATTTTTTACGTCAAGTTGTCTAACTCTGATTTTCTATCTTTTTATTGCCACTTAAGGGCTTTTTTTTCCATGATGATCCTGCACATACCCTTCTGAGTGCTTGGACTCATGTAACATGGGGAGCAATATTATTGATGCTAACCAAACTCATGGTGGGGTGGTGGAGAAAACTAATGTTCCTGTCTAAACATAGCGAGAGGTAGGGATAGTTACCCCCACAAAGTCTAGGATTGAGAACCTACTGATGGAGATGACCTAGATGGGGAAGTCACCAAGTCTTTGATCCTCTCTCTAAATGCTAAGCTCTCACCCTCTAAATCTCAGGTGGATGTCAGAGGCTTTCAATGAAGATTGGAAGTCTCAAAAGAGGAAAACAAGAACTAAGAAAGTGGATGTTGGAATTGATAGCAAAGTTGGAAGACCCCTAGAGAGATTTTCAAGCTACAAAGCTACAATAAGGGAAATTTCCAGTGGATGGTATTCAACCCAAGACTCAACCCATCATAATAGAAAATGAAGTTCCTTTCATGGAACATGAGGGGGCTGAATAGTCCCCAAAAATAATTTTCTCTCAGGCAAGACATTATGGATCTTAAAATTGATGTCCTTCTTCAGGAAGTTAAGATGACTTATCAGACCTTCTCTGAATTAGCCAATAAAATATGGTCAGGTTCCTCCTTCTTCTGCAATGAGGCGGATGGTGCTTTTGGACGCATAGCTACTAAGATCGATGGGGAAGCCTATTATTTTCTCATATTTTCTTTGTTGTGACTCTTAGAGATGACAATTTTAGTTTGGCATATGTTTAATATCTATTCCCCAAATACCCATGGAGGAAGGAAGAGTTTGTGGGATGAAGTCTTATCTCTAATGATGGAAGAAAAAAATTCCTTGTATATGGTGGCTGGTGACTTTAACTCCCCATTGTTCCCTTTGGAGAAACTTGGTGCCCTAATGGACTACAGTGATAGCATGAGCGACCTTTCTAACTTCATTAGTAGGGCGGGTTTGTTAGACTTGGAACTGCAGCATAATCCCTTTACTTGGTCCAACAATAGGAATGGCAACAATCTTATTCAGGTTCGCCTAGATAGAGTGTTGGTCTTTGTGGGATGGGATTTAGGGTGCAATGCTTCTCTTTGTACCCTCCCTAGGATTGTTTTTGATCATAGTCCAATTCTTCTCCAATGGATGAATAAGCCTTTCTTTGGCCCTCACCCCTTCAAATTTGAGATTATGTGGATGACACACCTTGATTTAAGAAATTGCATAAAAAGTTATGATGGAGCTATTTAGTTCAAGGATCAGTAATGTACATAATCTCCCAAAAACTTGATCTCATTAGAAGGGAAGTTAGAGGGTGGTCCAAATCTACCTTCAGTGACATTTTTAAGCAAAAAAAGGAGATTGAGGTCACGCTTGACAATATTCAAAACCTAACGGCCAAGGGTAACATTCTACAAACATTGCATGAAGAAGACGAAACTTGGAGGAGCAAGTGGAAAGATAATAAGTATTAAATAAGAAATCTATTGGAAGAAGAGGTCTAGAGTGCAATGGTTGAAAGAGGGAAACATGAATTAAACTTTTTTCTACAGGATGCCCAACAAACACAAGAAAAGAAACACCATCAAATGCATACTGAATTAAGACAATCAAGAGGTTACTGATGTAAATGAAATTGGTGAAATAGTTGAAGGTTATTTTAGATAGATATACATGGATAATGATATTTTCCACTCCACAAATGTGCAAAATAGACTCTTAAGTCACCTACCAACTGATGTTAGTGTGGAGGACAACTTGCAACTTCTTTCCCATGTTATTGAGGATGAAGTTAAGATGACAATGTTTTCTATGGGTGCATACAAAGCCCCAGGACTGGCGGCTTCCCTCCGACATTATTTTAGGAATATTAGGACATTATCAGTTATGACATGACCATGGGTCAGAGACTTTTTCAGGAATGGTAAGTTGTTTAAAAAGTTTAACAATACCTATATTTTCTTAGTCCCTCAAATCTAAGACCCAAAGTGCATGGCTGACTTTACACCCATAAGTCTATGCAACACTATTTACAAGATTTTCTAAAAAGTTTTGGTCAACCATCTAAAGCTACTTTTGGATAAGATTATCAATAGATGCCAAAATGGACTTGTCCCAGGGAGAAAAATCCTTGATGAGGAACCAAGATATGACTTCCAAGTTGGACATTTCTAAGGCTTACGATAGAGTTAGATGGAAAAAAAATTATCTGATTTTAACTAAATTGGGCTTCAATCATAAGTTAATTGGGATTATCTGGGAATGTAATGAGTTGGTCTACTATTCTCTCCTAGTCAATGGGACCATTGGGGATTATTTAAATCTAGAAAAGGCATAGGCAAGGTGATCCTCTATCACCCTACCTCTTCATTATGGTGGCTGAAGTCTTTAGTAGGAATGTTTTGTATCTCTTATGTTTGGGAAGGATTCAAGGAGTTAAAGTTGCCTCCTCCCTTCCCCCCTTGGTCCTACAACAATTTGTGGATGACACCTTCCTTTTTCGAAATTATTTAGTGGTTAAAGCCAGAGAATGGAAAGGCGTCCTTCATGATTATGCCAATGCCTCTGAATAATGTATCAACTATCAAAAAAGTAGTATCTATTTCTTTAACACCAATGTTGATTTGCATGCTAAAATATTATCTATCCTGAGCTATCAAAGTGCTTCTCTTCTGGGATCCTACCTTGGCCTCCCCCTCACTATGAAGGAGTTTACTCCTGATTTTTGGAATATTATTCTGGAAAGGATGCAAAAGAAGCTGGCAGTTTGGAAGGGTAAGATCCTTAGTAGTGCTAGAAAATTGCAATTGCTCTTGGTCTCTCTATAGGGGATCTTGGTCTATTTCCTCTCTCTTTAAAATTATTGGTTCCATGGCGAAGAAGCTGGAAAGAATCCAAAGGACCTTCCTTTGGATTAGTATTGAAGATAAAAAAAGATTGGCTTTGGTCAATTGGGACACTGTCTGCCATCCTAAATATCAAGGAGGCCTTGGGATTATAAAGATAACCAATTTAAACAAAGCTCCCATTTCAAAAATTGGTTGGAATCTTGTAGTTGGCAAGGTTGAATGGTGTAATATTATGAGAGTTTAGTGTCTGAATCTTGGTGACTTTTCTAGGGCCCTTGATTTGAATGGTCATCCCTCTGGGTCTAAGATATGGAATAATATCCTAAAATATAGATCGCTTATTAAGAAAGGTCTTAAATGGAAAATTGGCAATGAGAGAGTGATAAGATTCTAGCAGGACTGATTGATTGGGGACAAACCCCTTGCTGAAAGTAATTTCAATTTGCTAAGGGAGCGTGTTATGGCCTTCTTTGACACATATATTGCAAACTATATCACCCCCAAAAGTAAATGGAAGAACCTAGTTCAAAGCTTTTTAGACAGGCCTGACTTTCTTCCTACAGTTGATGAGTTGCAATCATTATTAAATAAAGTCAAACTCCCTCTTTTTCCCAAGGAGGACAAGTTAGTTTGGATGAAGAATCACAAAGGGGCCTTTTCGGTTAGGTTTTCTTACCATATGTTATTAAATTTTGAGGGTCATGAGATGTGTTGTAAAAAGGTTTGGAAACCACAACTCATCCCAAAGATTAACTTATTTTCGTGTGCTTCTATTCATGGTAAAATTCTAACTCTGGACAACCTTGTCAAAAGGGGCTTTCACCTTCCAAATAGGTGTACTCTTTGTAAACAGGATGATACAATTTCCCATCTATTCATTTGATGTCAATTTTCTTCCCAAGTGTGGAAGAACGTCCTTCAAAATTTCACCATCCAATGGTTTTTTGCAGGGACATTCAACAGTTTGTTATTAGTTGGTGGTTCCCCTCAAAATATTCTATCATTAGAAAAGTTTGGCATAAAATTCCTCCTCATATTTGTTGGTATCCTTGGAAGAAGAGGAAAAACAAGATCTTTAGGGATAAAGAGAGTAGTATTGAAAGTGTATCAGTCACACTTAATAAACTCCTATTGGACAATATCTTTGTTTGTAGGTGGAGGACTCCAAGTTTCCCCCCAATGGGTTGGGACAATGCAATTGCTAAAGTTTGGAAACTTCTTGTTGGAGAAACAAGAATGGACAACTGAGAGTGGGGGGTGAATTGGTTGTTACAGAATTAAGACTTATTCAACATTAATCAACATTTAATCTCAGAAGTGATAATTAATAGCATAAATAAATAACACATCAGAGACACATGAACCCCAAGATTTTATATGTGGAAACCCTATTAGGGGAAAAACCATGGTGGATGTTAGTCCACAAGATTATACCCTGTTACAAGTATAATGAAATAAATGAATAGGGAATGCACATGCATTTAGGCACACTTCCTAGAGCTCACTGCTCAGAGGAAGGATCATTGTCTTACGTAAAGTAATCAAATTAAATCCATCTAATAAGGTTGAACTAAGAAAATAGCCTCTACAATAGCTTGATGGTAGTTTCGGTTAGGCACAGATAAACTTCTACACACTCTACTCAAACTCTTCCATGATCTTCTCAATATCTTTCACACTCTAATCTGGTCTTGAATGCTTTGATCTTTATTCACACATGTACTTCACAAACACACACTGAGCATACATTTATAATGAAGAGACAATCACTCTTATATATCCGCTATACGGATTTACATCAACAACTCTGTCGGCCAAGAATAAAGAATAAATTACAACTGTCGGCCTTAATACATGAACAAATCTTAATGAGCACCAACCTAAGCTGGTCATAGCACAGTGAGGACCTAAGTCAAAATCCTCAAACATGCCAAACAAAAAAATATTAATCCATAAGGATCCGCAACACGCTACTAACCTCATGTCGGCCAAGAACATGAAAAATTGAGTACACATCAGAAAAACATCAGATCACGATCACACCAAAAAATAAGGACGTATAGCGAGGATAGAGAATAATCTAGACTCATCCACGAATGTCACAGGAACATGCACAATAACTTAAATTTCCAAAATTGCATCCTCTTCTTCCAAAAGCACCGGATATAGTTACAAAGTGACTGTAGGAACACATAACTTCATAACTTCCTCAATTCTTGATGCGTAGCATTGAAACTTTCAGAAAACATACTATATAGGCTTGGAAAAAAACCCTTTAGTTCATGACACTTGATATTCAACATATAGAACTTTACACCACTCTGACCTTCAAAATTCACAGACTGCCTGCAATATATTTATTACAATTTTCTCAATCTCCTCAACATATACAATCGTCAAAATTACCAATGCTAATAGTATTGACATCAATTACAACCACATATCAGCAACACAACCACAACATCCAACAATCTCCCCCTTTGGCATTGATGGAAACACATGATAAGAAAAAATAATACCATCAACACAACTGGCTATTCACATGCTTCTCTCCCTTTGATCTACAGTTCACCTCTCCTAGCACTTCTCTCCCTTCCTTGACTCTTCTCCCCCTTGGAAATCAATGGCAAAGGTACACATTCTATTATTCTCATATTTAGCACATATGACTACTCCCCCTGAGTAGCAGCCACCACAACATCAATTCGAACTAAGATATGGCTTTGAATTCAGAGACTGATGCAAAGACCTGCATCACTTAGTTCTGATCATGAGGGGAAATCACCTCTAACTTGCCTCTGAGGTACTCAAAAGTATCCTTAGGTAATGGCTTAGTAAACATGTCTACAATTTTCTCCTTTGTAGGTACATATTCTAGTCTCACTTCTTTATCACTTACATTATCTCCCAAGAAGTGATATTTGATGGATATATATTGTCTTTGAATGCAACACTAGATTCTTAGAAATATTTATGGCTCTTGAGTTGTCACAAAATATGGTAATGGGCTCTTCATACTCAATTCTAACATCTCTCAACATCTGCTTCATCCACAATACTTGAGTACAGTTGTTTGCAGCAACAATGTATTTTTCCTCAACAGTAGATAAAGAAATGGAATTATTCTTTTTGATTAACCAAGATACCAACTTCTTTCCTAGGAATAATGCACCACCACTAGTACTCTTCATATCATCCACATCTCTTGCCCAATCTGCATCAGTAAAAGCACTCAAGATAAGATCAACATCCTTATGATACCAAAGACCAAAGTCAACTGTCCCTTTTAGGTATCTGAAGATTCTTTTCACAAAAGTCACATGAGACTCTTTTGGATCATCTTGAAATCCAGCAACCATTCATACAACATTCATTATATTTGGCTTGGTCTGAGTCAAATAGAGTAATCCACCAATCATTGACCTATATCTTGTTTGATTTTCTTTAGGAGAATCATCATTCTGTGTGAGTTTGCATCCGGTTACCATAGGTGTACCTATTGGCTTTGAGACTTCCATGCCAAACTTTTTCAGTAACTCTTTTACATATTTGGATTGGAATATAAAGATTCCATCTTTTAACTGAGTGATTTGTAATCCTAAAAATAATTTCAGTTCTCCAATCATTGACATTTCAAACTCACTTTTCATTTCATTAGAAAACTTCATACACAAATCATCATCACCTTCAAAAATAATATCCTCAACAAAGACTTCAATAATCAATTCTTTATTTTGATGATCCAACTTGAAATACACATTGTTGTCAACAATACCTTTATTGAATCCAAGCTTCAACAAGTTATATCTGATCTAGCATACCAAGCTCTAGGAGCTTGCTTAAGACCATATAGAACTTTCTTCAATCGGCATACAATGTTTTCTTGTTCAGTCAGCTGAAATCCATCTAGTTGTTCAACATGGACTTCTTCTTCTAGCTCACCATTTAGAAATGTTGACTTTACATCCATCTGATAGACTTTGTAATTCTTGAAAGCAGCATAAGCAAGAAATAATCTTACAACTTCAATTCTAGAAACATGGGAAATAATTTCTTCAAAATCAATACCTTCCATTTGTGAGTACCCTTTGCAAACCAGTCTTGCTTTGTTTCTAACCACTTCACCTTGTTCATTCAACTTATTCGGAAACACCCATTTGGTTCCAATCACATTTTTTTTCTGAGGTCTAGGAACAAGATCCCATGTATCATTTTTCTCTATCTACATTAGTTCTTCTTTCATGGCTTCGAGCCAATATTCATCTTTGCATGCTTCATTGATATTGCTAGGTTCAGTTTTGGAAATTAAATAATATTCATCTAAAATTATTCTTCTAGTTTGCACACCTTTTCTCCTATCTCCTATGATCTAACTATCAGAATGATTTCACCTTACATACCTTGGAACTTTAGGACTTTCTCTAACTTCTTGTTCTTTTGTTCTTTCTTCTGCACTTATGTTGGTTACTGCTTCTTGATTCCCTTGGTTCACCAGAACAATTTGAATTTGATTCTATGTCTGAACATTATTTCCATTATTATTACTGTCATGTTGTTCATCTAAATCATATCCACTACATACGGAAGATCTAGTCAATATCTTCATCAACTTAGACATTTTCATTTTCAACCATTTTCTTCAACCTTTTATTAAAGTACCTGTAAGCTTTGCTCTTGGTAGAGTAACCTAGAAAGATTCGTTCATCACTTTTAGCATAAAATTTTCCTATATCATCATCTCTCTTTATGTATCATTTTCTTCCAAATATTTTGAAATATTTGGCAGTAGGCTTATAACCAAACCATAGCTCAAAAGGGGTCTTACTAGAATTACTGTTGAAATTTTTCCGGTTAAAGGTATCCGCAACAGTGCTTACAGCTTCTCTCCAGTATAAATGAGAAACATTTTCTTCCAGCATCATGGTTCTAGCAGTGTCTAGAACAGTTATGTTCTTTCTTTCACCAACTCCATTCTATTGAGGGGTCCGGGGGGAAGATAGTTTTCTTTGAATTCCATGCTCTTCGCAAAAAGAATTGAATTTTTGGGAAGTGAATTCTCCACCTCTTTCTAACCTTAAGCATTTGATATTTTGGCATGTCTCATTCTCTGCCATAACTTTTAAGCTTTTGAACTTTTCTAATGCTTCATGTTTCTTTCTTAAGAAAGCAACCCATATCATTCTAGAGTAATCATCAATGAGCAACATAAAGTACCTTTCACCGTGAAGACTTCTGATTCTAGATGGACCACATAGATCAGTATGTACCAAATCCAGCACTCCATTAGAGTTATAGTGTTTGCTCCAGAAAGAATTTCTAGTATGTTTTCCCATCTCACATTCCTTGCACATAGTGTTAGTAGGCTTCACTAACTTAGGAAGATCTCTTACTACTTGAGAAGAACTTATTTTGACAATGTTATCAAAGTTCACATGACACAATCTCCTATGTCATAACCATCTTACATCAACTAGAGCAATTAAACAACTTTCACTAGCAACACTTAAGTGAAAAATATTACCTCTTGTCTCTGTACTTGAAGCAATCATATTTCCAAAACTTCCCCCTATCCTGCACTTACCATACTTGACCTAAAGATTGTAACCCCTGTCTACCATCTGTCCAACACTCAACAAGTTATGCTTTAAGCCTTCTACAAAAACATCATTAGTATTATATCTACCACCAAAAGAAATAGTTCCTCTACCATGAATCACACCAGAAGTGTTATCTCCAAATCTTACAACAACACCATCATAGTTTTCCAAGCTTACAAACTTGATTTTGTCACCAATCATATGATGTGAGTATCCACTATCAATAACCCACTCATCATTTTCTTCATTTTTTTCTGCAACAGCTTTCTCAACATTCACATTATTAGTAGATTCAGTGGACACCTGACCATTTTATTTCATAGCAATAAATACGCATTCATCTTCATTTCAATTTTCTTATCACATTCATGATCAATAACACCTTCTTCAGCATAATAGAATTTCTTTTGAAATCTAGTCTTATCAGGTTTATACTTAAAGACTCTTTCAGGACACCTTGATGCAAAATGACCTATTTTAATACAAGAAAAACATTTGATTGGTAACTTTCCTTTGTACTTACCATGACCTTTCGCTTCTCTTTTCACAATCAATGCTTCCAGTTCTTTTAATTTGTTTTCTTCATCTTTAATTCGTTTCATCTCATCTTCATACTTGAATGTATTTTTTGAAATCTCTCCTAGATCATATCTCTGCTTGGTTTTCTTGGATACAGTAGCTTTGAATGCAGATTTGGTCTTAGGAGTAGATTAACCAAATTCACTTAACTGAAAGGCAGCAATTTTTCCAATCAGCATGTCTCTAGTAACATTTTTCACTGTCCTAATTTCATCAATAGCGTGAGCTTTTTATTTCTAGGAAGGAGGCACAAATCTAAGTATTTTAGCCACAATCTCTTCTTCATCCAAGATTCCACTAGCACACCTGATGCTCATCACCAGTTCATTTAAATTTTGAGAGAAAGAAAGGATGTTCCCATCTTCACACATCTTCATGTCCTCCCACTTACCTTTTAGACTCTGTAGCTTCGCAACTTTCACTAGTGGATCTCCTTCATAAAATGTTTCAAACTTTTTCCTGATCTCATGTATAGTCTTCAGACCTATCACATTTGTCATATCTAAATTTGTCAAAGCACTCAACAATGCTTCTATAGCCCAAGTATTAACTTTTGCTTATTTAATCTCATCTTCCAAGGAGGGACTATTATGAGGAATAGTATATGCACTCTATGCAATCTTCCAGAAAGGCTCACCAATACAATTCAAATGACATTTCATTCTAACTTTCCACAGAGAGTAGTTTTTTCCATCGAATCTAGGACTTTCCTTGTTGTAAGATTCCATATCAGATCACCTCAAGTTGTTAAGCTTTCCCTTCAAATGACCCTACTCTGATACCAATTGGTGGTAAAACAAGAATAGACAACTAAAAGAGGCGGTGAATTAGTTGTTACAGAATTAAGACTTATTCAACATTAATCAACCTTTTATCTCAGAACTAATAATTAACAGTGCAAGCAAAAAACAATAACACATCAGAGACACATGAACACCAAGATTTTACATGTGGAAACCATGTTAGGGGAAAAACCTCGGTGGATGTTAGTCCATAAGATTATACCCTATTAGAAGTATAATGAAAGAAATGAATAGGGAATGCACATTGATTTAGGCATACTGCCTAGAGCTCATTGCTTAGAGGAAGGTTCACTGCCTTATATAAAGTAATCAGATTAAATCCTTTTGATGAGGTTGAATTGAGAAATTAGCTTCTACAAAAGCCTGATGATAGTTCCTATTAGGCACATAAAAACTTCTACATACTCTGCTCAAACTATTCCATGCTCTGCTCAATCTCTTTCACACTCTGCTTTGCTCTTGAATGATTTGATCTTTATTCCCACATATACTTTGCAAACACACACTGATCATACATTTACAATGAAGAGACAATTGCTCTTATATATCTGCTATAGATATTTACATCAACAACTCTGTCGACCAAGAATAAAGAATAAATTACAATTGTCGACCTTAATATATGAATAAATCTTAATGTGCACCAACCTAAGTCGGTCACAACATAGTTAGGACCTAAATCAACATCCTCGAACATGCCAAATAATAACATATTAATCCAGAAGGATCTGCAATAGGGTAAGCGCACCAGTCTGTGACACAATTTTGGCTCTTAATAAGCCACTTTTTCTAGGAAAATCAGCAAAATCTGATTTACACAAGAACGTGAAGATAGTTACACTCAAAATTTCAAGATACGGAAACAACAAAACTTAAAGTGCTCCGAGTCTAGTTTCTAAGATACTATATTTTTTTGAAATTAATGAAGATTAACGATCTCAAAAAGGGGGGGCCCAAAATAGGTCCTATTTTTTTCAAAAAAAATAGCATAGCCTGAGGGCTCCCCCCTTTTTGATTAATTTTTTTTAGAATTTAAAAAATCCCAATGGTGAGAAATTAGCTAACACTAGGTAGTTTATCCTCCTTCTTTTGGATAATTTTTTTAATCAATATATAATATTTTATGAATTTTGAAAGTGGACACATTATGAAAAACTAAAATTTTAGCGTGCTACCCCCCAATTTTTTTGCAAACTAATCCAAAATTGATTATTATTTTTTTCATCATGTGTAGAATAGAGTCTAGTTTCAAAAAATGTCATTTGTTTCACATTCTGATGAATGTGTAAAAATCTATCCTAAACCTAGCACATGTGGGTTTTTAACCAAAAATGAAGGCATTTACAATAGAAGCCATGGATCAAAAACTTAACTAAATCAAAATGAATAAAGAATTATATATTTAGATAGCTGAGAGACGTGCAAATGAGATAGTGAGCACAAAAGAAAATATGAGAAAATTTGGCAAATCCTGTTAAATAACACATCCAAACCAGGCCTTCTGGCAAGTGCCAAATTTCCTGCTTTGCACAAATCGCTATCTCAAAGGCATTTTTATGTGCTAACAAATTTTTACTCCGGGAAAAAGTTGTCAAATGCAAGTAGCTGAAAGTTGCAAAGTGGTGCAACTTTCGTTCTATAGCTCGTGTGACCAAATGGACCATTCCAACGCATCCGAATAGATATTTTTACACTAGGCATGGTCCTCTTTCGCACCTAAACACGCAGAATCACTCCGAGCTACGTTCAACCGGATCGATCCCTTAAGGGTCCAAAGTGCAAATGGCTGCGAACTTCAGCATGTTATTACTCGAACATCGTGATGCTTAAAAACTTCTCGTCTAATCCTATTGGATCATGTTGGGCCCCTCTACAATAACCTTGATCGGTTTTCACTATCTCGAAGGCTTTTTCCTATGGTGGTGAATTTTCACTCGAGGAAAAAGTTGTCAAATGCAAGTAGTTGAGGCATATTTTCAAACAATTCTCTGCCTTGTCTATGGATTGTCATGGCATTCCATCACCATGAGACCACTTTTCTTTGAGGCATTTTTTCAAAAAATTCAATGGCTATTCTATGCTATTGCTTACTATTATGCTTTCATAGATTTTTTCAAGCATCCATAGCTTGTTCGAAAGCATATGTTTTAGGCTTTTAGCCATAGCAAGAAGGCAATGAACTATTTGATAAGATGCTTTGGTAGACATATATGAAAAATGTCATAGCATAGACAAGGGAATGAACTATTTGAAAAAATGCCTCAAAGAAATGTGGTCTCATGGAATGCCATGACAAGCTAAAGCAATTGGCAGTTGCTCCTAGTTATTAGTTATGCAATATGAAGTAATTGCATAACTGCTTATATTGTAATTGAAATTTTGTCATCTATCAGCATCTAGTTATTCGTTATGCAAGGTGAAGTGATGCTTTGAGTTTGAAAGATGTGCAATGCATGAATATAAACTACAAAAATTAATTTTCTACATTTCATTAATTAAACTCTTTATTTTATTTGCTCTCTATATCTCTATGCTATGGAAATTCCTTTCAATTTCAAAAAAGATAACTTTTATCTCTTGTTATACAATTTTTTACGTTTTTTTATTTCTTGTTATAAATAGGAGTAGATATACAATGTTAAAGAAGAGTGAAAGTACAAATAAATTTATCATTGTAAAGCAATTTTTTTGATGCATTTTTTTAAACAGTTCATTGCCTTGTCTATGTTATTGCTTACTATTATGCTTTTCATATATTTTTTGAAGCATCAATAGCTTGTTTACAATAACTTGTTTTAGGCTTTTAGCCATAGCAACAAGGCAGTGAACTGTTTGAGAAGATGCTTTTGTAGACATGTATGAAAAATGTGGTAACATAGACAACGCAGGGAACTATTTGAAAAAATATCTCAAAGAAATTTGGTCTCATAGAATACCATGATAAGAAAATGTAATTGGCAGCTGCTCCTAGTTATTAGTTATGCAATGTGAAGAAATTGCATAACTGCTTAGGTTGACTTTGTTCAAACTATATTGTAATTAAATTTTCGGCATCTATCAGCATCTACTTATTAGTTATGGAAAGTAAAGTAATGCTTTGACTTTGAAAGATGTGCAATGCAATGTAATCAATGACATGAATATAAACTTCAAAAATCCATTTTTTACAATTCATTAGTTAAAATATTTATTGTATTTGCTCTCTATATTTCTATATGCTATGTAAATACCTTCAAATTGTATTTAAAAGGCTTAATAGGTCAGTTAGGTGGTATTTGCAAAATCAAGTTGTGAATGAATGGTAATTAAGAGCAAAATTGGAAAATTGCCATCTTAGAAGTTTAACAAAGGGTGGTTATGGTGGTTGATCGGCTCAAGGGGTAGTTGGAAGGTGGTATCAAGATATATTGTTGTAATACCCTGAGTTGAGGATTGATTTTGTTCAGTTTCTAATAAGAAAATATACTTGAAAACGTTGATCACTGGTTTTCTTTGTTTTCTTGAATTTTCTTTGCCTTGCACAGGTCCATACAAGTCTACCATGACTTGAGGCACAGGTCCATACAAGTCTACCATGACTTGAGGCTTTGGATACTTGATTGCATATGTCTTTACTCTCTTTACATCTATTCTGAAGGTTTAAATCCACTGTTGGTGTGTGTGGGATCAACAAACTTGGTTACTGCTCTATTTTCTATGTTAGGGGTTTTGAGGGCAAAACCATGACACATTAACCAATCCACCTATAGTTCTAACCCTATTGCTCGATGGATTGGCCTATACCATGATTAGTTTGGTGTATGAATACTTTGTAGGATGAGAGAATGAATAAACCCAGTGGGGTGTGAAGTTCTAATGCTGTTCAAGGGTGTTTCCACCATGAAAGTAAGGAACTCAAGTATTGAATATGCGAAATAATGAAAGGAATGGGATTGTGAGTGTCTTTTAAGGTAGGGCAGAGGTATTGTAGTGTGTTTGGAACTTTGGAGGGATTGGGGGAGGTCTGGAGTTATGAGTTTCTTTAAAACCCTTGTTTTTGTGAAGGTTTTGGATAGTTTGTGAGTAGAGGAATAGAACAAGTTCTTAGGGCTCTTAAAATGGGAGAATCCTGAGTTTCATGAGCATCCCTAGGAATTTTTTAAGTTTCCTTGGTTTGGAGGTGAGTTTGTGAGGGGGTTCCTTGGGAAATTAGGCCTAATTGTGAAGCCTAGAGTGAGGGAGGTGTATTCAAAGTTCATGTTGGTCCAAAAGAGTTACTATTGGTTTTGGCATATGTTGTGTAACCCTAAAAAGGGTATCTTAATCCATGTTTAAATGGTTAGGTGTTTTGGAAAGGTTGGGAGAAAT
>CM021103.1:376953066-376992655 GCA_007115665.2 Sequoiadendron giganteum | reverse complement strand
GTTTCTCCAAAGGGAACAATGGGGAGTTAAAGTCACCAGCCACCATATACAAGGAATTTTTTTCTTCCATCATTAGAGATAAGACTTCATCCCACAAACTCTTCCTTCCTCCATGGGTATTTGGGGAATAGATATTAAACATATGCCAAACTAAAATTGTCATCTCTAAGAGTCACAACAAAGAAAATATGAGAAAATAATAGGCTTCCCCATCGATCTTAGTAGCTATGCGTCCAAAAGCACCATCCGCCTCATTGCAGAAGAAGGAGGAACCTGACCATATTTTATTGGCTAATTCAGAGAAGGTCTGATAAGTCATCTTAACTTCCTGAAGAAGGACATCAATTTTAAGATCCATAATGTCTTGCCTGAGAGAAAATTATTTTTGGGGACTATTCAGCCCCCTCATGTTCCATGAAAGGAACTTCATTTTCTATTATGATGGGTTGAGTCTTGGGTTGAATACCATCCACTGGAAATTTCCCTTATTGTAGCTTTGTAGCTTGAAAATCTCTCTAGGGGTCTTCCAACTTTGCTATCAATTCCAACATCCACTTTCTTAGTTCTTGTTTTCCTCTTTTGAGACTTCCAATCTTCATTGAAAGCCTCTGACATCCACCTGAGATTTAGAGGGTGAGAGCTTAGCATTTAGAGAGAGGATCAAAGACTTGGTGACTTCCCCATCTAGGTCATCTCCATCAGTAGGTTCTCAATCCTAGACTTTGTGGGGGTAACTATCCCTACCTCTCGCTATGTTTAGACAGGAACATTAGTTTTCTCCACCACCCCACCATGAGTTTGGTTAGCATCAATAATATTGCTCCCCATGTTACATGAGTCCAAGCACTCAGAAGGGTATGTGCAGGATCATCATGGAAAAAAAAGCCCTTAAGTGGCAATAAAAAGATAGAAAATCAGAGTTAGACAACAACTTGACGTAAAAAATTGAATAAGTTATCTATATTATTTCAAAAAAATGTAAAAATAGAATCTGTATAAAATTGAATGTACTTTCTAAACTACTCGACCTTTATTTTAAAAAAAAAATCTATTTGGTGAAAATTTGAAATCTCAATGCAGTAGTATTTAAATTTCAGGGTAAAAATAAGAAGTAGGTGTCTGTCTGACCACCCTAACCACAATAAAATGATAATTATTTTTTATAAGATTTTACATATAAGTAAAGGACTCATGTCCCGATGTGATGCATATTTTTGTATAATTTTTTTCGAAGTAAATAATTAATTATGAATTTTTTATTACAACTTTTAAAAAATATAAAAGCTCATCTATCTAAGCACCTTAACTTGGTCAAAAATTCATGAAATTCATTTATTTTTTTAATCCTATAGTATGCAAAGCATAGAATGTGACGCATGTTTCGGATTCAAAAAATGTGACACCGTTTGAAAGTTAGAAAATGAATAATAATTATTTATTAAAATCAAAGTAAATCATAATTTATATTGGTGGAAGCTGAGTATCTCCTCTAAAAACCCTTTTCGTTTCATCAATTTTGAGTAAAAAAACGTCGTCAGCCACATGGTCCATCAAATGGCTTACATATCTCATATAGACCATCAGTAAATGGATAATCATCCATCTCACTAGCCTTGTTGTTCACCAGAGCCTCATTGGAACTGGGGGACCTTCTGTATTTCCTCTTCCCCACCAAAAAGGGATGGGATTTTCCCTTTCGACAAGGATTCCTTAGGCATTGGGGCCTTGCAATGCACAATGACATGCCCCTGTTTCCCACATTTTTGATAGAACAAAGTGAAATTTTCATAAACTAGGGCCTGGTTCCATTTTCCTGATTTAGATTTGAAATTTATAAAGTTGGGGAGAGCCTTGTTAATGGCTAGATTAACACAAAATCTGGCAAAAACTAACCTGGATTTAGCGAAAGTGATCACGTCTGTAGAGACATAACTGCCAAAGGAGTTGCCAATCTAATGAAAGATCATTTCATCCCAAAATTCCAAAGGGAGGCCAGACATGCACACCCACATAGGAGCCATCTAAGTGAGTTCAATAGACGAATCAAAGCCCAACTTCTACTTTGCCAAGGCCAGGAAATTTTTTCCATAAGCCCAAGAGCCCAACATCATAAAGATCAAATCCTCCTCAGCCGTGAACTTGAAGATGAATAAACCTCCAGGCATCAAGAAGATGCTCACACTAGCTTTTAGCTTCCAGCGACCATTAGTCTGTCGGTGTACCATGTCAATAGTAGGTCTAAAAACAAATAATCTCCCCACCAACACAAGCTGCAACAATGAAGCAACCTCATCCATGACCATGTCCGGTAAGAAAATCTTAGTATTGAACAATGTCCGACCCAAAGGCCTCCAAAGTGTTATTGTGAGTCCCAATAAGGGAATTCTTTGAATTAACCTTGGAGGAATCATTCTCCTTAATATTTCCACTATTCCTATCAGTGGGACATTTGGCGATTTGAATTCATGCGACTTAGACCCTGCATCCCCATCCACAACAGAACCATGAGGGGAGTGAATATTTTTCATATCGGGCGGGGGGGAGACAGATTCATCCCTAGAACCTATAGGCATGGCCAAATTTTTTGAAGAGCAAGGGCAGGAGATTGTAGAGCGGGGAGCAAGAGAATTTTTTTTTTTTTCTAAAATATTCCATTTTTAATGTTATTATTTTAGATGTAATATTTTATTTTTATTTATATATTGAATATTATTTTAATAATTTAAATTTACATATATGTAGGCAGCTAAAATTGTCCTAGCCTATGAACTAGCATTTAAATACTAATATTCATTATTTACATAAAAAAAACCCTAATTTCTTCTATTAATTGAATAAAAATACATTATTTAATTAGTACATCTTTTCATCACTTTTGACCAATTAAATAAAGTTCATTTATTTAATAAAATCCTTAAAACCTAATTTGTACAATTAATTGAATAATACAACATTATTTAATTAATTCATGTTTTAATCAAATTCAAAAAATTAAATAAATTTTATTTATTTAATATAGTCCTAATGTAATTCTATTCTTCATGATTAATTAAATAATTCCAATTATTTAGTTATATCACTAATTAACTTTATTCCTCTAATTTGATAAAATTATTAAATCTTTTAAAATTTAATTAAGTCACTTTCCCTCCAAATTTGTATAAATTGAATAAAAATATTCAAATTATCATAAAAAATCAAATCAAACTAATGCAACTTTGTTTGCAAAAGTGAGACTTGATTTGCACGTTCAATAATTAATTAAATCAATCAATCCTCCCTCTTAAATTAAATAATATTAAATATTATTTAATTCTCTTTCAACTTCTACATTAAATAATTATTTCAATTATTTAATCCCACCTTTTCCAAATTAAATAATTAAATTAAATTATTTAATTCATTCAACATCACCCCTTTAATAAATAATCTTTTATTTATGAGAAATACTTCATCATGCACGTTCCTCTTAATATTAATTGATTAATTTGATTAATTATCTTCTCCAGATGGACTAATTCTTCTTTTATTTAGTTAACTATTCAATTATCTCTCCATTCATTATTCTCTTAAACATAACAACCACTTTCTCTTAGTTGACTAAACAATCTATTTAGTTAACTCTTTATTTGATTATCTTTCAACTTCTACATTGAATAATTATTTTAATTGTTTAACCCCACCTATTCTTTTAATTTAATTAAATGATAATCAATAATTATTAATTAAACAACTTTGGCCTTTCTAAATTAAATAATCAAATTAAATTATTTAATTCATTCAACATCGTCACTTTAATAATTAAACTTTATTTATTAAAGTCAAATTCACATGTGCACGTTTCTATTGATATTAATTAATTAATTAATTAATTTCCCTCAAAAACTTAACTAGCTCTTCTAAATGAGTTGACTAACATGTCTATTTAGTTAACTATATCATTATCTTTTCATACACAATCTCCTCGAACGTAACAAAAACTTTCTTCTAGTTGACTAAAATATCTATTTAGTTAACTCTTCATCAACTCTCTTAACTCACACACTCTTTTTGTTAACTGAGATTGACTATTCAATCTATCCAATTGACTAACCAATCTAAATTTGTGAAATTCTCTCACATCTAGTCCCTTGGTCAATCAACCCAGTTAACTAATCAATCTAAATCCTCTCAACAACCTTCAACCATCGATATTGATTCATTATTGGGTAAGTGCACCAATCTGTGACACAATTTTGGGTCTTAAGATGCCACTTTTTTTTTTTTCCTTCTAAAATCAACAAAATCTGATTTGCACGAGAAAATGAAGATAGTTATGCTCAAAATTTCAAGATGCGGCAAGAAAAAAAAGTTTAAGTGCTCCGATTCTAGTTTCTAAGATACTATTTTTTTTTGAAATTACTGAAGATTAAGGGTGTCAAAAAGGGGGGGCCCAAAATAGATCTTGTTTTTATTAAAAAAAAATAGCATAGTGCCTGAGGGCTGCCCCCTTTTTGATTGACTTTTTTTTAGAATTTCAAAAATCCCAATGGTGAGAAATTAGCTAACACCATGTAGTTTATCCTTGTTCTTTCGGATAATTTTTTTATTGAATATATAATATTTTATGAATTTTCAAAGTGGACATATCTTGAAAAGATGAAATTTGAGCGTGCTCCCCCCTAAATTTTTTGCAAACTAATAAAAAATTGATTTTTTTTTTCATCATGTGTAGAATGGAGTCTAGTTTCAAAAAATGTAATTTATTTCACATTTGAATGAACAGGTAAAAAACTATTTTAAAACTAGCACATGTTGGTTTTTGACAAAAAACAAAGGCATTTACAATAGAAGCCATGGATCAAAACCTTAACTAAATAAAAATGAAAAAAAAATTATATATTTAGATAGCTATGAGAGAGGTTAACACTATCACGGTTTTTATATAAACTTGTATTGAAAGACATGCAAATGAGACGGGGAGTACAGACAAAAAAATATGAGAAAATTTGGCAAATCTTATGAATTAACACATCCAAAGCAGGGCATTTGGCGAGCGCCAAATGGCCTGCTTTGCATAAAACTAGAATTTTCCCTCTTTGGTGAACAACTTTGATAATGTTTAGAGTGCATAGTTTATGATCCTAGATGGATAGTCGAGGTTTTACCTTTTATACCTTCTCTAACTCGTTACCATATCGGGATAACTCTTTATCCCTCTAAAGTCTCTATCTCTTAGGTCTCCCTCCCTCCCACGTGACCTAGGTCTCAGTCCAATCGCCTCTCTTAGGTCTCTTTCCCTCCCAGATTGGTACCTAAATAAATCTATCTCACTCTTCATTTGTCTCTCCCTCTTTGGTTTTTTTGTCTCTCCCACTCCATCTTCCTCTCTTAGGTTGTTATCTTTCTCTCTTTGTCGCTCTCTCTCAAGTCTCTCCCTCCTACCCCCTCTCCCTCTCTTAGGTATTTCACTCACTCACTCCCTCTATCTCTCTCCCATTCCCTCTCTCTGTCACTCTATCTCTCTCCCTCTCTCTCTCACTCTCTCTCGGGTATCTCCATATCCCTTCTCTCTCTCACACACACTCCCTCTCTCTCTCTCTAACTCCTTCTCTCTCCTCTCTTAGGTCTCTCCCTCCCACCACCTCTCCCTCTTTCTATCTCTCAATTATCTTCATCCTAATTCCTCTCCCTCTCTCTCTTTGTCTTGAGTCTCCCCCTCCTACCCCCTCTACCTCTCACAGTCACTCCCTCTATCTCTCTTCCACTCCCTCCCTATCTCACTCCCTCTATTTGTCTCCCTATACCTCTCCATCTCTCTCAATTATCTCCCTACAACCAGCTCTCCCTCTCTCTCTTAAGTCCCTCTCTCTCTCATGCCCTCTATCTCTCTCCCACTCTCTCTCTCTATCAAGTCTCTCCCTCCCACCCACTCTTCCTCCCTCTTTGTCTCTCAAGTCTCTCCCTTCTACCCCCTCTCCCTCTTTCAGGCCTCTCTTTGTCTCTCTCACTCACTCCCTCTATCTCTCTCCCACATCCTCTCTCTCTCTTTCAATCCCTCTATCTCTCTCCCTCTTTCTCTCTCCCTCTTTCTTCCTCTCTCTAATATATCTCCCTCCCACCCCCTCCCACTTTGTCTCTCCCTCTATCTCAAGTATCTCCCCCACCCCCTCCATCTCTCTCAAATCCCTCTATCGCAAGTATTCCCTCTCCCTCCCATGCCCTCTCCATCTCTCAATTCTCTCTCTCTCACTCCTTGTATCTCTCCCATCCCTCTATCTCTCACTCCCTCTCTTCTACTCTCTTAGGTATCTCCTTCCAACCCCCTCTCACCCACTTTGTCTCCCTCTCCTCTCTCGGGTGTCTCCCTCCCACCCTCTCTCCCTCTCCCTCTCCCTCTCCCTTAGGTTTCTCCTTCCCACCCCCTCTCCCTCCCTCTCTCTCAGTATCTCTCTCTATCTCTATGTCTCTCCCTCTCTCTCTCTCTCTCCCACTCCCTCTCTCTCCCACTCCCTCTATCTCTCTCCCTCTCTCTCACTCCCTCTAGCTCTCTCCCACTTTTTCTCTCTCCTTCCCACCCTCTCTCCCTCTTTATCTCTCTCAAGTATCTCTATCCTACCCCATCTTCCTCTCTCTGTTTGTCAAATCTCCCCCTCCTACACCCTCTCCCTCTTACAGTGACTCCCTCTATCTCTCTTCCACTCCCTCCCTCTCTCACTCACTATCTCTCTCCCTATACCTATCCTTCTATCTCAAGTATGTCCCTCCCACCACCTCTCCCTCTTTCTCTCTCAAGTAGAGGGTTCAGGGATTAAGAGTTAAGGGTTGAGGGTTGAGGGATTAGGGTTGAAGGGTTGAGGGTTGAGGGTTGAGTGATTAAGAGAGTATAGGGGTTGAGGGTTAAGGGTTGAGGGATTAAGATTGTAGAGGAGTTGGTGGATTAGGGTTTAAGGGTTGAAGGTTGAGGGATTGAGGGATTAAGAGGGTATAAGGGTTGAGGGATTAAGATTGTAGAGGAGTTGGTGGATTAGGGTTTAAGGGTTGAAGGTTGAGGGATTGAGGGATTAAGAGGGTATAAGGGTTGTTGGATTATTGTTTAAGGGTTGAGGGTTGAGGGATTAAGAGGGTATAGGGGTTGGGGGATTAGGGTTGAAGGGTTGAGGGGTGAGGGATTAAGAGGGTATGGGGGTTGAGGGATTACAGTTTAAGGGTTAATGTTTGATGGTTGAGGGATTAAGAGGGTATAGGGGTTGAGGGATTAGGGTTTAAGGGTTGAGGGTTGGGGGATGAGCGATTACAATTGTATGGGGGATGAGGGATTAGGGTGTAAGTGTTGAGGGTTGAGGAATTAAGAGGGTATAGGGGTTGAGGGATTAGGGTTTAAGGGTTGAGGGTTGAGTGTTGAGGGATTAAGAGGGTATGGGGGTTGAGGGATTAGGGTTTAAGGGTTTAAGGGTTGAGGGTTGAGGGATAAAGAGGGTATAGGGGTTGAGGGATTAGGGTTTAAGGTTAGAGAGTAGAGGGGTTGAGTGATTAATACAGTATAGGGGTTGAGGAATTAAGGTTTAAGGGTAGAGGGTTGAGGGATTAAGATGGTATGGGGGTTGAGGGATTAGGGTTTAATGGTTAAGGGTTGAGGGTTAAGAGGGTATAGGGGTTGAGGGATTAGGGTTTAAGGGTTGATGGATCAAGAGGGTATGGGGGTTGAGGGTTGAAGTTTGAGGGATTAAGAGGGTATAGGGGTTGATGGATTAGGGTTTAAGGGTTGAGGGATGAGGGATTAAGAGGGTATGGGGGTTGAGGGTGTTGGGTCAAAAATGCAGGTTCTAAGGTTCCAGAAGAGTTTTCCAAGCTCTGATAAATTTTTTGGCCAACATACAAAGCCAATTGATGTAATTCTACCTTTTGCTCTTTGGGTTCTGCTAGACCTAGGCGGGTGTACCTACGTGTATGTTGCATATTTGATATACATTTCTTGCTAAACAATCTACCCACAATGGCAATTGGAAGTGAATAGACAAAATCACTACACTTATTCCTACTACATAAAGGAAAGTATTTGAAATTTTTATTTTAAATGAGCTTTATCTTCTGGGTTATTACTGACTAGTGTTTTCTATCCACATGGGCAATAGAGTCAAAATTATCGAGAATTCTACATGTTCCCCTTTTTGACCTAATTCAAGTTATTAGGCACCTTTGAAATATGAAATTTTATGACTGGCATATTATTTCATCAAATTGATGACTTGCATAAATTGTGCTAGAATGTCTTCCTACCAGGCTCTTCTTCAACCATTCAACAAAAATCCTAAATTCATTGTGATTTGTTTAAAAGAATTTAGTTTTGTCTTACAGGCACCAGTTAATCAAATCACACAAAGTGAAAAATACACTGTTATAAATCAACAATATACTTGATAGATTGATTTAAATGACTTAAAAATTTCTAATTGGAGACAACTAGATAGGAAATACAGAAATTATAACATCTCAACAACTGAAATAAAAAAAGATGTCACCAATTTATTAATGTTTTCTCCATTACAATCTGTTTGAAGAAAAACTTTTCATTATCCTAGCTCGGTTATTGTTTTTGAATTTTTTTATGTCTCTGTTCTGACTACTCTCCAACTAAGTTTTTCAAATATTTATACTTTATAGTCCAAGGGTCATGACACTTCAATTTCCTATGCAACCATGTGATATTTGTTAGTCAAAAATTAAAATATTTAATTAATTTTCCTTTATCGGCAAATTAAATATTTTATAAATTTCTGCATTTGATTTAAATTTAATTCGTTTCCCACCATTTCATTTTATTTTAAATTTTCTCATACTTTACATTTCTTGTCCCTGTGGCCTTTATCACGTTTACCGCTGTACCACGGTCAACCATTTGACCGGCCATGGTAGAGCGGTGACTTCTCTTCACCGGTCATCTCCCATCGCTTAACTGCACCGTCTAACTTTTCAACCCGTAGTACTGCGATGATCTTGACTTGTCATGGTCTACTCTTTTTAATTACCGCTCCATTGCGCCCTTCATTTTTGTGTTTGGCGGTTCCGCAGTGACTAACATTCATTGCTATCTCCACCATTACCCACATTACCACTGTCTGCGTTCTAGCTAGTTGTAGTATAGCGGTAACCTCTTACCAATCACCACACTGCCGCCTGACTATTCACCGCACTACCGCAGTAGTTGGCATGACCGCCAGCAGTACCAGGATTGCCACCTTAACCACCATGCCTTAACTGTTTAACTCACCACCCATCGTCTCCCTCTTAAATACCTACAAAATAGTAAGTAGAAAGTTGCAGATAATTAGCTGTTCAATCAAAATGGAGGAGAAAGGTTTCTTATATAGAGAACCATTTGAATGGATGTACATGATTGATCTTCTAGAAAGATTCTAAGCTCAACGGATGAGGATTCATGAGAGGGGAGGTTACAGAATGGATGACCTAAATTAAGTTTCTAGAAAGATGCCAAGATCTATGGTTGAAAGTTGATGCAACCAAAATATGCCATGCATGGAAAAGATATGAAGCCAATGACTATGATGCCTAACGGCTATGACAGACATGCAGGACATGTAGGCTATGCCATGTAATAATGATAGGGGATCTTTGACCAAAATGAAGGGATATATAATTTATTTTAAATTATTTATTCGAAAATGGAGGAGGATAACAAGTGGAAAATAAATAATAAATTATTTATTTGAAGGAAATGAAAAAAAAGATTTAATTAAATTCATAAATTTAATTAAAGGAGGAGATAGAAATTAAATATGAATAATTCATTTGGATCAATTATTTGTTGATGGTGTTTTTATGCACTTCACAACATAGGTAATACGTAGGTGTATTACCTCTCTTGAAAGACAATCTTCCACAATCAAATTGTAGAACACTATCTCAAGGTCTCTCAGGTGTCAGGTCATCACGAGGCTTGGAATAAATCAGTTGTTTAGTGTGATTTTGTTGGAATCACAAGGCGGTCTTACGTGGTCAAAGCTGTAGGAGAATTTGGTCAATGAATAGAGTCTTAATAATTTGGAATTACTATAGCTTGCTGTAGGTTCAGACAACAGTCTTAGACTCCATTGTTTTGTCGGATTTGGCTTTACAATGTGCAACGAACCTTAACAAAAGTTGTTTCTAAAAAAGGGAAAAAGAAAAAGGGCGAGGAAGAAAGATGTTTCCCGAACCTGCAACTACCAATGAACAATGATCATGGAGGTTCCTGCTGTGGACAGTTTCCTTAAACAAAATTTCACTTAATCAGAATTCTCGCAATATCATGAAATTTGTGCTATCTTCTAGGGACTGCAGATATTCATCATTCATTCAACATGGCAACATGAATAAAAATAAAGTTTAATGAGAAGCAATGAAATTAAAGTCCAGGCTAACATTACACAGTCATATACTATCAGCAAATGACCAAAAGTATGGATAGGGAAAGCATACACACAACAGTAATATTCAAAACCAGGGACACCATACTAATTCTACTAAAGTCAATCTAAGGATACTAAAACAGTAAAGTAACTTGAAGAAAAGTTCTAGCTAAATGGAGAAGAACCATGAAACATGTGGAGAAAACCAGTTTACACCAGAAAATGACTGTATTTTCTATTATATTCTTAGTAGCATGTCTTTACAACAACTCAACTATCTTAAAATGAGAGGAGGAGAGCCCTATTTATAGTTTCCAAAAAAAAAAATGAGTGGCCAAGATTCGATTCAATTGTGTGGTCAATATTCACTTTACATTAGGGTTTCACCTACCCCCAAATATATTACATTTATAAATAATTTCTTATCATTTTCCCTATTTCATCCTCTAGTGATAGCACTGTAGCAAATTTGTCTTTTAGCCATTTGGCCTTTGTTGTAGCTATTCTTTGAGGAATTGTTTGTCGATAGCAGGGTTGCCTTCATGCTTCGTCAACGCTACATACTCTATGAAGTTCAGGATCAGTGGTTGGAGCTTATCCGTCTCCATGATGTCTGATCACAACACTTGATAGCTCCATTTATGGGAATTGCTGACAAGTTTCCTCCAGTCCTCTTCATACTTGGCCGTAGTATCCCTGAAAATCTCTAATTGCTTGAAGGCACGGGCTAAAAAACCCATGAAGTCCATGGTGAGTTCAACTAACATCCCATCTTCCATGATTTTCAAGAAGTGGGGCTTTATGCTCTCAAGGTTGATCTCGGCTGCAGGCGGCTCATATCCCGTCATCAATTTGATGTACTACGAGAATTCTTCTTGAGAATCCCTAGCCCATTCGATGTCTGGTCCTATCCGCTCAATGATCTGCTCGAGCCTTTTCCTTATGTGGTTGAAATCTCGCTTCTTGACATCTACTAACCAGTGATCATCATCCTTGAAGGCCTAGTCCTTCTCCTAGACCTCGCTTGGCTACGCGAGTATGGCCTTGATCTTTGGATATGTTGCCTCATACTTCCTTGGGAACTCCTCACAAATTTTCCTTGTACCCTCAAGGGTCCTTTGCACTTCAAGGAACTTATTTGCTGTTCGGACAGCCAAATTGATGCTCATGTTTCCCATGTCTAAGACCTGCCGGAACCAGTTTTCCGTAGTCTTGTCTAAGTTCCTTCTCTTTTCTAACTTATTTATTTGCTCTTGGGATAGTGGTTGAGGCGGGGTGGATGACGTTGTGGGCTACTCATCCGGAGATGACCACTGTTGAATGTAGGCTGATAGATCGGCCACTTACTCCTTGAGCTCATCCTTTGAAATCTTATCCTGCTGGATAAGGTGTACCACTGTGGCAACCGACTCCTAGAGATGCTCAACCTTCTATTCCCTTGTGGACACTCCCAAGTCGATGGTGGAGATGTTGTAAGTTATACCTTGTTCTCCAATCATTGGTTTGCTATCTGCACCGCCCTTAATCCTGAAGTATCCATGGTTATCTTGGATCTGACCTTGGGTTTCTTCTCCCTCTTTTTGGTGCTTACCTATGCTCTGGCCATGATGGATTCTAGCCTTGCCTTGGGATCCGTCAAGGTGGGAGTCTCCTGCTTTAGTTGCCTTTGTAGCCATTCGGGCACTTGGGGCTCCTTTCCAGGTGGTTTACTTTGACTCCTAGTGTCCCATTTCTCAAGCTCGGTGATTCTGATGACAAGAACCCTCTCTTCAGTCCCCACATCTTCTTTCTCCTCTTCAGAGTCTTGTCGGAGGGTTTCGTGTCTAGTGGGGGACTCAGTATGCAACCCCTCTTTGGGTGGATCTTCTTTCTCAACATCCCCCTCTTCTTTGTTATGATCAAGTATTCATGCTCTTTAGGATTCTCCCCTTGCTCATCCTCGTGCGGGAATACTTCCTTGTCATTCTCTAGGGTCTAGTCTTGCTTCTCAGTAGGTGATTTTCTGCCCCCTGCACCTTGAGCAGCAATCTCTTCTTCTCTTGTTAGCTGGTCCTCGGCTTCCCTATCTTCTATCTCCTTGAGTTGCTTTCCCCACTCTACATTGAGTTCGGGGTCATTTGATTCTCTTATAAAATCAGCATTACGCTCCTCGTTGCTCTCACTGAAGGACTCATACACCACCTCGTCTATCTCATGACGTTCGAATAGTGGATGTTCATGATACTCAAATTCTTCCTCTTCTGGTGCCTTCATAGCCTCTAGCCGCTGTCGCTCGAGCTCATCCGATATTTGCATTGTAGCTTCCATCTTTGGTGGTTTAGTAGAGGGGATGGGAACTGGAGCATGGTCCATAGCCTGAGCTATTGCAGCCTAAACCATTGGATTAGTGAGAATCCCTGAGAGCTCGGATGACACATTTTGTATATATTTCACAAAAGAATTAGGGAAACTAGGGGCAGACATCGTGGCAGTGGGAGCAGAGGGGAGGGAAGGAGACATGGAAGAAGAGGAGACTGGCGAGGTTGTTACGGATGATGAATCCACGGAAATAATCTGCAAGATTGGAGGAGAGGAAGCAAGGTGGATGAAGATGTCCACTGTAGGCGGGGAGGAAGTAGAAGCTGCAATTGAAGTAAGCAGCGTGGGAGTGGTGATCATAATAGGTGGAGATCCCAGCGAGCTAGATCCTTCTTTTCCAATCCCAAGGGGTGGGCCCTTGGGCATCATCGTTGTCTTCGTGCCTCCAGTTGTTTTTCATTTCTTCTTGGAGGGCTCCGGCTCATAAGACTTGTGGGCATAGACCTTTGGTTTGTGCAGCTGCTCACTGGCCTCCTTTCTCTTCTTGGTCTTTGCCGATGGTGGTGTGCTAGATGCTTACCCAATTACGGCGACAACTACCCCACCCTTAGAGCCACTTGGTTCATATTCCAGTCCCTTGAATGTTAAGGCGACTACCTATTGTTTTAGTCGGGCTACCTGTTGGTCCATCCATGCCCTCGTTCTGATCTCAACGGGCCTAATGGGTATGCTGATATCATCAAGCTCTGGCTCATTCTAGTCAATCGCAGGCAGCGACAAATTGGCGACGGCATCGTATCCTGGATAGACCATGGTGTTTTCATCTTCTTCAAGTTGGTCGGGAACTGGGCACAGGTTGAGCCTTCACACATAGATGGCGGTCAGGCGCATGTAATTTCCCACCTGTACCTCAAGATCATCTTTGCAGTTGGCCCAAAAGTCTTCGATCCTGTGGAGGTGGGCACACCCTCATCGTAGTGCCTTCCTAATGTGCCCGTACGGGTCCATTCGAGGTCGATCAATATATTGATGGAAGTTGTACTCAGCCAACTCCCTTTTTGAATACCCCGCACACTGGGAGGTATGAATCTTGTACATTCCTTGGCCGAGCCCAATGGGGTAAACCGGACCCACCAGATGCTTATCACTCAGGATGCTATGGATGTGTCGTAGTTGTCGGGTTAGCTCCAATAGAATGATCTGGTCATTGGGGTATCGGGGTAGCTTATTCGGTCTCTCCATGAATCTCTCGGCACGTATGTATGTGAACTTTGGGAATTATATATCAAGGAAGGCATATTGCTTGAGGAGGGCTCTTGCGCTATGAGAAACTCTCTTTTGAAAGTCAGCCCCAAGAGACCGGATGATGTGAGCGATGAATGCGTCATTCACCCGATAGTAATCCCCTTTGAAATTATTGAACTGTAGTTGGGTGTATTTGTCATATGGTTGAAGTTCCACCCCTGATGGATCACTGGGTACCATTGTCAATCCCTGATAGTGTTGCCGATCAGCGAGGGAATATAGCAAATAGGAGGTCATGAAGAACCAGGAGGTCTTCTTTACGGTCGTAAACTGCTCATGGAAGCGATCACTGATTATCTCTCCCCAATAGAAGGCGGTCCCCTTGCCGTGGAGAATCTCCTCTACAAAATAGAACATCCATTCCTAGGAGAAGGTCACCCCAGGAAGGCCCATTACTCGGCTCAGCAAGGTTGCGAGGTCATGGTAATCCTCGAAGAAGTCACTACGAAAAAGCTCCTGAGGGAGCTAGCCAGCGCTGCCTCGCTTATCGTTTAACCAATACTGATTGATGACTTTTTTGCATCCCATGGGATCTTGCTCCCATAGTTCCTTGCACTCGGCCATGGTGGGGGTCTCCATGCACTCATAGGCCGGGATGTGGAATGTGGCCGTTATACCTGATTGGAAGATGTCTGCAAGGACATTTTTGTCCTGGTCTACTATAGTTCTACTCTCTTCGTGGTAGGCTTCTAGGCATGCCATTACTAGTTCTGGGGCCACCAAGGCGGACGGGAAGCCTGCAGCTTTAGCAATTCCGCTCTTCTTTATCAGTTTGGCATTCTCAGTCTTTGGGTTCATCCTGACCCTTTGTATGAATTCGTGAACATCGACCTGATTGATGTTGGTATCT
Source organism: Sequoiadendron giganteum (assembly GCA_007115665.2). Lineage (NCBI taxonomy): Eukaryota > Viridiplantae > Streptophyta > Pinopsida > Cupressales > Cupressaceae > Sequoiadendron > Sequoiadendron giganteum. The sequence goes on along the minus strand of CM021103.1, from coordinate 376,977,814 downwards.
GTGACATCTCTCCAGAGACAGGTGACTCTGGATTGTACGGGGACCCCTTGGAACTTATACTTCATCAGGTCCTTGTCCTCCTTGCATCGAGGTGTCTTTGCTATTCCTTTCCCCTTTTCCTTGGAGGCACAGGAAATTTCTGCAATGGATTCCATAAATCCCGCACAAAAGACAAGAATCAGTAATCATAAACATGAAGAAATGGTCTCGGACAAGCCCCTGCACACCAAGATCAGCATTACAATCATTATTTGTTATTCAATAATTTCATAAAAATTGATAATTCATCATTAGAAGGCAAGGTAAGCAATTCGTGTTCCCAGGTCCGGAATTCCCTTGGCAGAATGCTACTTGGAAGGGCAAATTGAGGATGGAATTCCCAAAGGCATTTCCCGGTGTTGGATTCGAGTAATAGAAGGTTGGCATGAAGGAAGACATGATTCTAGCAAGTGGGTCGAAATCCATTTTGGATTTGTAGGTCATGTGGTCCCTCATTTAGGAGTTCAGGTACGTTCTGCAGGAATGTCGTTTGAAGTGGCCTAGGGAGGACAAAAATCCAAGCGTCAAAATCCGGGACTTGGATTTTTGTTGCCGGGAAGGAATTTCAGATCAGCCGTTGGAAACCGCAAAGTGGAAGCGAAAATCCGAGGAAGGAAATCTGGAGAAAAATCTACGAAGGAGGGTTGGACGACTCGGGACAGCCAGGCGGTGAACAGAAGACCGGGACCCGGAGGTCGGGAAGCTGTCTCGAATTTGCCGTCGAAACGGTGCCAGTGAAACAGAATACTAAGAGGGGAATTCCGAAGGTCAGAATCCGAAAAAAGCTTGGGGGGCAAGAGGAGAATACGAACTTGGTCTCGACAGGCAGGGGACCGGGGTCCAGGAGTGTAGAAGACGTCCCATGAAGGCCGTTTGGAACAGCGAACTCGACAAGGAATTCCGAGAACGAAATTTCGGAGGACAGGGTCCGGAGGAATTTGGTCGAGGGGTTCCGACTGGGAGTCAGAAGACTTTCGAGGTGCTAGGAATTAGGTTCCGGAAAGCTAATTGGGGAAGGCCGTCGAAACGGCAAAGTCAGGATGGAATTCTGAGGACGAAATCCCAGGGAAGGAATCCCCAGGATCTCATTTTATTAGGTTTTAACAGATTTTTCAAGGTTTCAGATGGACTTTGAGGGCTCGGGGCCCTGAGGTCGGGAAGACGCTCGGGCAAGGCCGTCGAAATGACGACGACACAACGGAATCCTGGGAGGGGAATTCCGGAGGTCGGAGTCCAAGGGGGGGTTCGGAGGCGGGGAATTTTGAAATTTAAGTTGCGGACGACGGCGGGAAAGGTCATGCCTGGAGGACATCGGTGACTATTCCGAAGAACGGTTGTGGATAGGTGAAGTCCCGGATTGATTTTATAGCCAGCTAGCAATTGTTTTTTGATTTTCGAAGAGATGGGTTTTGAGCGGACGGGACAAATTTACTTAATTTTGAACCCATTTTACAATTTACATACATCAAAATGTGGAATTTAACAAATCAAGGGGGGAGGGCGCGTGGACGGCAAACCTACGTCGAAGTCCCGAAGAGCAAACTGATGGCCGCGTGAAAAACGGTGGAAAACGGAACTCGAAGCGAAGTGCGGAAAACACCTGGATGCTGGAAGTTCTCAAATATTTTCTATCACTCGAACAATTGATAATGACAATCAGAAAATTTGTTTTTATAGCAAAAACCGCCATAAATACAACATTTAATTCCTCCGTACGGCTACAGGTGAAGTTGGTGGGTTCAAAATGTAGTCGGCGGCAGGAGGTCCGGAGTGTAGTGGCTGGGAAGCTATCCCTCCACGACCGTTGGAAACAACGAAGCTTGAGAGGAAATCCGGAGGGGGAAACCCGACTTCCGAGGTCCAGAGTTCGGAAAGATGTCCGACGTCGGATGCTGGAAATGACGAACCTAGAACGGAAACCCGGAAGGGGAAACCTGGGGGTTCGGGCCCGGAAAGAGCCACAAGCACCAGAAAGGGAATTCTGACAAGGAAAACCCTGATTGAACCCCAAACTTAGCATTTTAAAAGGGGTGACTCTGGTGAAGCTTAAAATATGATCTTGGGGAACGTGTCGACCTTTTGGGGACCAAAAATGGGTACGCAAAATGAGGCAGATAAAAAAAAAGGGACCCAATGATCGAAAGAGGGAAGAGAGGGTCCCCTTTCTGAACGGGGCGTGTGTGCAAAAGGCACAACATTATTTAAAGGAGAACAATGACACATAAATAAATAATTTCGTCAATTATTTAATTATAGAAGAATAAAAAGTCAAATAATAATTATTATCTAGCTATAGGCATGTGATGAAAGATAAATAATTAACTAAATAATAATTTGTTTAATTATTGAAGAAAGGGGTATTAGTGACACAATTAATTTATTTTAATTGATCAAGATAGAATAAAGATTGGAAAGTGAATTAATGAAATAATTAAAAATCATTTAATTAATAAAGGAATATGATCAGGAATAATGAAATAATTAAAATTATTTAATTATTAGAGGATGATGACTAAAGAAAAATGTTTCCTGTAGATTTTAGGACATTTTTTAGTGTCTACAGTGACGACACAATCATAGTGTTTCAAAAAAAACTATGGAATGTATATATTGTTACATTATTCTGCTATCTAAATCAAATATGAAATAACCATATAATAGTGTGAATAACTCAAAAAAAAGAATCATTAATCTAACATTCTTGGAAAATCTTGACACCACACCATTCTCTCCTAGCATGGCTACTCTGTTGCAATATCTTTTTATTAAAGAATTATTTAGTTGACTTCCGCCACATATCCTGGTATAATCAACGATATATGTTTAGGAAAATAATTTCCTATTTAGGTCTTCTTCCTCTTAACGAAGAAATTATGAGAGAGCACTTATCCTTTCTAATCCATTAAGAAATTCAACTTATTCTTTTGTGGGCATGTGAGGGGAAACTATATTTTAATATGCTAGCTAATTATTCATTCATCTCAAATAAAAATAAGAAAGGGAGTTAGAGATCACTTTATTCAAAGACTAGGAATTTCTAATAATAAATTTGTTAAAAAGAAATAGATTTTTAAGTTGATATAGTGGGGTCCATAGGAGGCTTAAAGTAAGGAAGAAAAAAGAAGAAGCTATAAGTAGTATAAATTGGATAGATTTGAAGAAAAGTATGAAATAATTAATGTGGAGTACTCATTAATGAAAAATAAAAATAAAATATTCTTCTTAAAATGGAAACATCTAGAAAACTAGAAAGGAAAAGTAAGATGATAAGGATATATTATTTGAGTAATAAAATTATTATCAAGACTTAAGCATAAATAAAAATACATAAATTATTATTATTATATTAACATATAAAGGATCAATGAGACAATAATTCCATTATATTAAAGAATAATTGTTGGTTTTATCAATAAAGAGGTTAATACTATTATCAATAGATGTTTAGTGATAATAATCTATAAATGAGGACTCAATTGTGGGTTTATTAATGACAAGTTTATTGAGGACTAAAGGTCAAGTATAATATTATCATTAGTGTTGAAAATGTGGTTTCATAATCATATTATCTTGGGTTTATAATAATGATGTCACTCTTAAGTCTCTGATTAAATTTGGTTATTAGGTTAGAATAAAAAAGAAAATAATGATGAAAATAGTATGATAAAAATTTAATTAAGATTAAGTAAGAATGCTATTATCCTGAGTGAATTATAATTAATAAATTTATATAGATAATTATTAAACTTAGATTAGAAGCAACTTCTCGTAAGTTTATAACTCATACTCTTGTTAGAATTATGTCTCAAGCCCTTAGAGTGTTAACCAGCTTAATTATTGTCTTTAAATTAAAAAAAAAATTGTTGGGTTTTTCTGGCAAAACTTTTAGGCATGACACTTGGTATCAGAGCTAGGTTGCATTACTGGGTACTCTGTGAATAATATAGGTTTTAGCTAAAGTGTATGTGGTCAACATAAAATCACCTCGCAGCAATTAAGTTTCAAAATAGCTCCAACTTAATAAATTTTGAGGGTCTATCTTGTGAAAAAATATTGGAATCTAATTGCAATTAACCATCTTTATTAAAATATTTAAAGACGTGTGTTAGCCAAACTTTAACCATTCTAGGTATTTAATTAATGATAGGTAACTAGAAAGAAACTTGAACTTTCAAAGATGAAAGCCTCAAGAATATTAGGGTTATCAAATGATATGCATCTTAGAATGCATGTTAGTCCATCTAACAAGTGCTATTGAACCTATCACTACTTGACACCCTCTCTTAAACCTTAAAAAGGTAGAAATGGTTGTTAAATAAGATTTTAGGGATTTTGATGAGTTAGTGAAATAATATGATTCACTTCGATACCTATGATTAAAGGAACCTAAATTCTTCTACCGAAAAGGACATTAATGATGTTGATAGAGAAATTGAATTATTGGAATTTTATTGTGGATAGTAATGTATAACCTTGAATAATTGAACAAATTATTGTTGATTACATAGTTTAGATTTATAAAAGAAATATTTTCATTGAAGCCTAGAAAATGCAAGGGAGTGTTTAGATACTATTTATTGATTCCTCTTGGTAAACCCTAGCTAAGGTTTAAATTGAAAATCATAGTTTAATTGAAAGAGATGAAGATGGGGGTTATAATGTCTAGTTTGGAGGCAACACAAATAAGGAAATATTAGCTTAAATAGGAAGGTTATGCTAAGAATTTTCTAAAATTCCCTCAAGTAACCTTAAAATGAAAGATTGATTAAACCATAAATACGTCTAGCATAATGCAAACCTTGGTTGTTAGAGTAAGCCTTCCATATATTTTTCTTAAGAATAAACTATAAAGTGTACCACCCTAGAACCCTCATAACTCTCAGCATGTATGTATTTGAAAATATCTCTAGTGTTAATTAGAGAATGGGTAAAGAGAAAATCTAGGATATAACTTTCGAAGTACATAATCATTGGTCTATAAATGCAACTTAAGGGTGTGTTATAATAAATCTTGTGCTTGTAACATGAACATTAGTAACTCATAAGCCTCCTCAAGCTTATTCAAACTATGATTCAACATAAGAAAGAGTCTCGCTATCAAACATTGGAGTTTATAAGGTAAATCAACTTATGATTGGTAGATAAGATTGCATGATTAAGGACATCAAACATTGATCAAGCCTTGCTTTATGTTGAAATTCCAACTCAGAAGAGGAGTCACAATTAAAATTTTTACCTTGGATTAAATGATGAAATTTAGAGATAATTAAACACCTTTGCAACTAAATTGTGACCTAGTAAACTTAATGCAACTATAACAACTACTAAGCTCTTATGTACTATTGTTTAAAGATTAAATATTAAACAAAAAAACCTAATTTCTATGATTCTAGTCAAAGGCGAAGGCATAGAAGGATACACTTAAGATAAGATTGTTAACAACCAATAAATACGGTGTTTAACTCACCTCCTTATAATAATTAAACATAGGAAGATTTGTGAAAAAAAAAATCTTTTCAAAATGAGAATTTAGAGTTAAAACATTATCTAGAACTCATGCTATTACTACTCCCTTATAAATGAGTTAGGAACAAAAGACTTGTTGCTGACCAAATAAGAAAGGACGCATGTCATAAATATAGGAAGTAATAACATGTTCAATTACGTGTTGATCTGGAAGGTTGTGTGCATGTCACAAGAATTGAATAATCAATTGTAAGAATTTATAAATTGAGTAGTGAATTAGGTGTGATTCATGGTTAAACTATATAGATAAGTGAACTAAATTAGACTTGAAACACTTTTAACTCAATTGTGCACTCTATACCATTAACTATATGTAATCTTTGATGGAAAAACACACACTTGAATATAAAGGAGAAAACTTAAAGGTACATAAAACTTTTAAAGAATTTTACTTGTGGTGCATCTTTGTGAGGATAGATGGAACTATGATTGAAAAAAATAAAAAAAATAAAAATTATGATTATAATGTGTGATTAAATGGTTCAACCTTGGATAGTTAAATGTAAGACTTGTAAACGAATATCAATGAGTTGTGGGAATTACTATTCCATTATTTTTCATGTGATACTACAATGTTTCAAATGAAAATGGATGACTATCTTCCTTATTAAGTATGAGGTCTTCTTTATCATGTTGAGAAAATATAGTAGAACCATCCATATTGATACATCAGTGAACATAACAAACATAGTTGAATAAAGAAGGAAGAATGGTATGTATTTTTTATTTATTTTTATTTAAAAAAAAAAATCTTTATCATAAATGTGATGTCAGTAAGATGAGAAGTGTGATGTACCATGTATTGTTAATTGTAAGAAAATTGAGTATTGCTTAGATTACAATTGTGAATTATATGGAAATTTATACTACAAGTATGCAAAGGATAGATGTTAACAAAAGAATAAACAAAGTGAACATTGTGTAAATAAATTAAAGCATGTATGTTCTAATAGTGTGGTGAACTATGTATTATTAAGCTATAGTTACACATCTTCTAGTGTTTTCTTCCACTTATGCAAAGTTAGTAGATGTTTCTAAAATTGAGACGAGAAGTGAAAACTATATAAAGAAAATAGAATGCTTTCGAGTGTATTGCCCTTGTTCTATAATATGGGAAATTTCGTAAAGTGTATTGTGTTATGACATGTGTTGTGCCCAAAGTATTAGATACCAGGTATCTAACTTGGGATAAGGGTGAGGGATGTCAAGTACGATCCCTTATGCGTACCCTTTGTGATGGTCCATTGTCTGAGTCAGTTAATTATAAAATAATGAGAATGTGATAAGTGTAGATGTGTGCCAACTAAATGAAATGTGAAGTAATTCTTTGTGCAAGTCTTTTTCATATGTTAAATGTGTACCCCTAGTGTATGGCTCCCCTACGGGATTGAGATGCTTGGTAGTGTAAATAGGGGTTAAGGGGTGAGAGAACCCCAAGTGGGAACTTCGTGATTTCTCTTGGATGTGTTCTTAACCTACTCCCCCACATATGAGAACCACACTTGTTGGTTCATAGTGCAAACCCACTCCTTTATTTTTATATCCCATGGGTAAAGGATGGAATTACTTGGGCCATATTGATCACATATTTTGGATACTTCAGCGATGTAGGGCATTAATACTATGTGGAAGAGCCCGTATGATATTGCGTGCTATCATATTTATGTGGTCAGGGACCACCAGATATTGCATGCTATTATACTTATGTGGTTAGAGAAACACCATTCCCCTCCTCCCCTTTAGTGGCTTTATCAAAGTCACATAGTTCTCATAATGTGAAAGTTTTATTGTTATTAGAAATTTCTTGATTGTCATTTTATTTTATTTTATGACAACATTATTAAATTTTACGTTTCTTTTATTGAGGCTATTTAGCCATTTGAAAGTTTTTGTAGTCCATTGCCTCAATGACGTATTTAATTTCTATTTTTGAATTAAGATTGAAATTATGTTGAAATGTAGCTGCAACTGACCTTTATTTGGTTTTTTTCTCTTGAATTATATTTTTTGTTGAAGAATGGTTATGATTTTATATTATTTCGTTTGAGGCTTCTTATTGTTGCTAACTATTGGTAGGTGTGGTGTAATGTGACAACTATATAAAAACTACCATATCCCAAGGGGTTCCTTGGCAGGTCCTATAGGGGAGTAGATGCGTTGAGGAATTATAAATTATTTGAAAAGGGTTGTGAATGGGACTGGTATGGGACAGTCATTAATCCATACTTCCCTTAGTTTTATGATTATTCTATTTGTACTTTTCTCTTGGAGGCTAACCCCCTTAAACAAACAAGAGACAATACCTAGGAGATGTATGGATAAATTTGTAAATAAATTTCACATGGAAATATTTTACTGTTATGTGAAAAAGAAAGTGACAAATAAAGTTGAGACTACTATTTTAGAGGCCCATGAATTGATATTAGAACAAAAAATATTTTCTAACATCATGAGTGATGTTTATGATGAAAAAGAGAACCTTGAAGGATATTCAAGAATATTAATGTGTTGGATATATGTTGATATCAAGAATTTTAACTACATGGATGACTACTAACATTTGTTATAATGTGACTATACTAGATAAATGTTCTATGGTGGAAAATTTTATTCTCAACATTTAGATGTTTGATTCATGAAAGAGATTTATTTGATGTGTGCTTAATGGTTGAATGCAATGATTTCTCATCAAGAAAGTAAAATAATTCATATTTTAATAGATTTATGTGTATTTCTATATTGAGATTTCTTTTCCCAACCTTAATGACTTCCAGGAGGAAGTCTAAGCTAAGGGGAGTGGGATGTAAGACCTTGCTTCACATGTGGATAACACAATATTAATTTTTGTTATATGTTCTCCTAAATAGATGCTTAGATATATTTTAAACAATGTATAGCATGATTGTGTGACAATGTGCTTGTGTTGGGTATGTGCAAGATGATGATGGGCCAAAAAGTGGCGATATGTTAGTGATATGATGGCCCATGTGGCTGATAACTTTTTTTTTACACAAAATTGATGAAATGGAAAGGGTTTTTAAATGAGATTCTTAGCTTTCCACCAATATAAATTATGCTTTACTTTGAATTTAATAAATAATTATTATTCATTTTCTATTTGGATTATGACTAAAGTCCTGATTGATAGGCTGATTGAAAAACATCTATAGATTTCAAAGTGTATCACATTTTTTTAATCTGGAACATGTGTCACATTCTATGCTTCACATATTATAGGATTAAAAGAATAAATAATTGAATTTCATGAAGTTTTGACCAAGTTAAGGTGGTTAGACGTATGAGTTTTTATATTTTTTAAAAGTTGTAGAAGAAAAATCATAATTAATTATTTACTTGGAAAAAAATTACAAAAAAATATGCATCACATTGGGACATGAGTCTTCTACTTATATCTAAAATATTATCATTTTATTGTGGTTAGGGTGGTCAGACAGACACCTACTTATTTTTTTCCCTGAAATTTAAGTACTATTGCATTGAAATTTTAAATTTTCACCAAATAGATTTTTTTAAAATAAAAATAAATCTAGTAGTTTAGAAACTACATTCAATTTGCAACAAATTCTATTGTTACATATTTTTGAAATAATATAGTTAACTTATTCAAATTTTTACATCAAGTTGTCTAACTCTGATTTTTTTGAATTGTATTGCCACTTAAGGGCCTGTTTTTTCCATGATGATCCTGCACATGCCCTGTTTCATTTTGACATGTTTTATTATCATTTCCATGAAGGTATTAGGAACTTGTAAACTATGAATACGAACTGGAATTTGAATGAAGTTATTGTACAATTAAACCTTATTTCAAGTACCAAATTAATATGATATGTGATTGTTTCTTATGATTTCATTGGTAATGTGAAGGAAAGAAAGTGTGTCAATACGCGAAGGCAAAACCAATAAGAACAAATTGAAAGGCATCCTCTTATGGTTATGTATTTGGTTTCCTTATTTTGGGAGCTTAGAGGGAAATAGAGTTATTATGTTTTTTCTTTTGGTTTGCAAGGGTATTTAATTGTGTCATGATAGGTGTAGGTTAGGGTTAAGGTTTAGAAACCCCTTTATCCTAGTGTGAAATTCGGATGGAACCTTAAGTGGGTCTTTAAAGAGGGTTGTTGGTTAATTTAATTTGTTGGGATGCAAAAAGAAACCCCCTAGGGTCTATACCATAGTGGTAGGGGTGAAGAGGGCATATAATAGTGCCCCAAGGACATTATTTGACCCTTGAAAAGTCCTCATGATGGAGGGTGATGAGTTTTGAAGAGAAGCTGAGATGAAAAGATGGAAGAGTTGTTCAAGTGCATATTTCCTCTTTAATAAGTAGAAGACTCTCATTGATGGAGGTAGGTGCACTTCACATCTCCACACCTAAAATTTGCAAGTGGAGACTTCTATATATTTTGGAGAAGAAGAATGAGTAGGGTGTTACCCACTTCTCCTTTTGGAGAACTTTAGTTAAGATGGTAGGAAGAAGGAGAGGAGGAGTCCTCTTGGGAAGAGTATGAACAAGATGGCTTGGTTGAAGAGAAAAGAAGGGAACAAGAATTAAAGACCAGAACCTTAGACAAAGAGATAAGTTTCACTATTTCCATCTTCCCTTGTTTATTTGTTGTATGAGTGTGATATGTTGTGTGGAACTTTGTTGAGTACGATGAGTAGGAAATCTATCTGTATGTACCATTTTGTGCTATTTACATCTCTTTCATAATTTTTTTGAGAAGACTCCATTCATCATCTTGGATTTAAAATATTTCTTGCTCGAGGGTATGGCTAGAGCCCACGAAGCTCCATTACGCCATTATGGTAGGGTGAAGAGCAAGCCATGTTTATTTTTGTGTTATTTCATTGGCATGTTTGTTTGTTTCTAAGTTGGAGTGACATAATGGAAGTTTAATATCTTGTGGGATGGTGAAAAGAATTAACTTGTATCCCAAAACTATAAGGAAGAATTGTGTCTTCCTACATTCAAACTAATGAAAGAAGGTTCAAAATAATGTGTGTTAAAACTGTGTGTAGTAAAATAAAATAAAAGATGTATATTAACCTAAAATTAACCTATTCAAATGATAGGTTATCTAAGTCCCCAATGGTTATTTAAAAATCTTGGTACATTTGAACATCATGACAATCTATTTCTTGTCAATGACAATTATATGAATTCAGATTTAAGTGGATTCTTAGCTGTATGTCAACAATGTATTAAAGTATGTGCATCCAGGTTTCAAAGAATTTAATCATAACGGACATAAAAGAAAAAATAATGAAAATAATTTATAATCCACACAAGTTATGGCCGAGATGGATCAAAATATTTACACACACTACAATTGTAAATACACTCACTCATTACATATATCTGAAATGTATATATATTGTTATAATAGAGAATGTGTACCTTTGAATTTTATAGAATGTGTAAAATCTAATACATATTTACCCAAATTTAAACTCAACACACGGTATTATGCATAACAGATATAACCATAACATACCATTTTATTTTCATCGACCATTGGCATCAGAAGATAATCACATTAGTACATGGAAGGTAAAATTTGTTAGAGACAAGCGGTAGAACGCAAAGAAAAAGATATGGTATAGAAGGTGGGGGGGGCATGAGCAAACGGCTATGTGAGGAAGTCGCAACCCACTTCCTCAAGGGGTGTCCAACCGCTACCAGCATCCTCCCTGCCCGTGCTTAGCTTAGTGCTTGAGAGGGACGAGGCATCCTCCAAGCATATTTGAATCGCTGTCCTTCGTAGAACTGTCATTGTTGTAACCTCCTCCAATCACTACATTCTTCACAAATACTTATGGGTGAAATTCAATAAAGTGGACTTACTCCCCAACCATTATCGTTTGTCTTATTGCTACTGTTAGCCAGGACCGGATGACTCACAACCCAATCAAGGAGCTCGTATCTCGTTTATCTTCTCTCCTAGCACTTAAAACCTTCACTGAAGGAGGTAACAATGAAAATAAACCCAAATCTCATATGAATGCAGCATCACAACCACGATGGAAACAAGAATTGTGCAGGGGAGTATTTTATTAATAACCACTAAATTATTGTTCTCCAAACTTTTGGTAAAAGTAAATGTTAATTGCAAGTTGATCCTTGCGTGATGGGCTTTGTCTATGTTAGATTACCCCAAACAGATAGCAAACATTCAAAAGCCTAATAAATTTTCACCTGCTCTACCAGCTACAACTCTTCCCTTTACCTTTAGTCAACCAAAGCAGAAACTTGAAATTTAAACCATAGCAGGCACGCCATCTCTGTTTAAAGGTACAAATAATTCTGCTTATGTCACCCCTAGGTTTTGAAAATGTGATTTGAGCAATTTAAAATAAGTAGATTGGTGTCTCAGATATTCCACTCTGAGCTCGAGACAAGATATTTGAAATATTTCCATGATGATATTAATGGCAAGATAGGGCAAGATAGGGTGGTAGTTAGGCGTAGATGGGGAAATTTTTTAAAGTGAGGCAAGTGCCATCAATACTGGCTATTAAAAAATTTAAAAATCAACTTGACATTAGCAACGACCCTTTTCCAAGCATGGTCCTGACAGTATCTCCAGATGATGTCCCATGCCGATATAAATGCTAGCCCAACTTATGGAGGTTAAGTGGTATCCATGGGCAGCCAGCACAAAGGTTGCTAAGTCTGATCAAATGGAAAGGATGAAAATGATTCCCATGTAAAGAGAGCCTTATATTCTCCTTTATAATCCATTACCATGACAACCCCATTTATGCCGATAAAGGCTCTTCTCACTTTGTATTATTGAGGTAGTCAACATTCATTCTAACAAGCTGACATCTAAGGTCATTTATTAAAATTCTTAACCAACTATGTTTGAAATTGTCTATTCAGAAATGACTGTTAGTGTAGATTGATGTAATCATTATATTCCTTAAAATTTCTGCTGCTAATAAATAGTTAGTATTACAAATAATACTACTGCTGTCGAGTTAAATGCTGGTAATATTGTTGTGAAAACTTGAAAAGATTAATTGATTATTAGATATCATATTGTCATTATTTAATGAATAATTAATTCCAGCTATTATTGATAAGATTGATTTCAATTATATGGCGATTGAATTTATGACGACACAATCATAGTGTTTCAAAAAAAACTGTGGAATGTATATATTGTTCCATTATTCCTCTATCTAAATCAAATATGAAATAACCATATAATAACTCAAAAAAAACAATCATTAATCCAACATTCTTGAAAAATCTTGACGCCACACCATTCTCTCCCAGCATGACTACTCTGTTGCAATATTTTTTTTTTAAAGGATTCTTTAGTTGACTTCCGCCACATCTCCTCATATAATCAACGATATATGTTTAGGAAAATAATTTCCTGTTTAGGCCTTCTTCCTCTTAACAAAGAAATTATGAGAGAGCACGTATCCTTTCTAATCCATTAAGCAATTCAACTTATTCTTTTGTGGGCATTTGAGGGGAAACTATATTTTAATATGCTAGTTAATTATTCATGCATCTCAAATAAAAACAAGAAAGGGAGTTAGAGATCACTTTATTCAAACACTAGGAATTTCTTAAAATAAATTTGTTAAAAAGAAATAGATTTTTAAGTTGATATAGTGGGGTCCATGGGAGGCTTAAAGTAGGGATGAAAAAAGAAGAAGCTATAAATAGTATAAATTAGATAGATTTAAGAAAAGTATGAAATAATTAATGTGGAGTACTCATTAATGAAAAATAAAAATAAAATATACTTCTTAAAATGGAAACATCTAGAAAACTAGAAAGGAAAAGGAAAAGTAAGATGATAAGGATATATTATTTGAGTAATAATATTATTATCAAGACTTAAGCATAAATAAATATATATAAATTATTATTATTATATTAAAATGTAAAGGATCAATGAGACAATAATACCATTATCATTAAAGAATAATTGTTGGTTTTATCAATAAAGAGGTTAATACTATTATCAATAGATGATTAGTGATAATAATCTATAAATGAGAACTCAATTGTGGGTTTATTAATGGAAAGTTTATTGAGGACTAATGGTCAAGTATAATATTATCATTAGTGTTGAAAATGTGGTTTCATAATGATATTATCTTGGGTTTATAATAATGATGTCACTATTAAGTCTTTGATTAAATTTGGTTATTAGGTTAGTATAAAAGAGAAAATAATAATGAAAATAGTATGATCAAAATTTAATTAAGATTAAGTAAGAATGCTATTATCTTGAGTGAATTATAATTAATAAATTTATATAGATAATGATTACACTTAGATTAGAAGTAACTTCTCGTAAGTTTATAACTCATACTCTTGTTAGCATTATGTCTCAAGCCCTTAGAGTGTTAACTAGCTTAATTATTGTCTTTAAATTAAAAAAGTTATTGTTGGGTTTCTCTAGCAGAAAATTTAGGCATGCCAAGTTGTATACAATGAAATTAAGTGAGTAAAATATTGGAACAACAAATGGAAATGAGGTTCAACATAATAATTTACCTTTGAGAAACCCAATGTGTGTAATCTCCAGAAAGTGAGATGTACCCCCTTTTTTGTACTATCATCAATATTTTTAAGCTAATTGATTTAGTGAAGCCTCCAAGAGCAGTTTGGGAATTTTGCAACACTACTTCATTGCTCGACAAGTTTTCCTTGTTGTTTAAATAACTCATTTTAGTATTCCACTTAGTTGTATATGCATCCTACAACTCTATAATTGTGGAATACATGACTCCGAGGGATACATTTATACAAAATGTATGAACAATTGAATAGGATACAAACTCAAAAATAGGAAAACAAGGATATTAAAGGATGTAGCAGAAATTGGTGTATGGGTTTGGTTGTAGTGGAAGTTGATGTTAAGTTTGGCTGGGAAGAAATTAATAGACATATTTGGCCGCAAAATAAACTAATGTATGGTTTCAGTTGCACTACATTATAACTCATATTCTACAACTATTTTTCACATATTTGAGGGAAGTGAGGCTTTTAATTCATCCTTGAACCTTTTCGTACCTTCATTTAGCCACTTTTCTACTTATTTACTTTATTTGTCCAATTATTCTTCTTGTGGTGTGTGTGAGAAAGTTACCTCATTATTATGAATTATATAAACTACGAGATGGGTATGATTGTATCACTCAAACTTATTTATGACATTCATCATAACTAGATCCCAAGTCTAAAATCAAGACAGGATTTGGCAGTAATATAGTCAGTGACTGAATGGGTTGAGCTATAGTTCTAATAAAATTATCTATATGGGCAACCCATTCCTTTAGTTCTCTCTTATTTTACTTATCCTTCCTCATGTGAGTAGTTGTTGCTTCCATATTCATTCTCATTTCTTCCAACTCCTTCTCCCTTGAGGAATGTCCTAAGTTGATTATAGTGACTTGATAATCACTAACCATTATTTCATGCTTATATTTTTCTCATATAGGAGTAGCAATTTGCAGAGTTTTCCCTCCATCTGAATTTTTCTTAACATCATGTCTAACCCTTTCTTTAGCCTTGGGATTAGAGGTTTCCATCTCTTGTACTAAAATTATGAAATCTAGAGGCACCGATTCCACTTCTAATGGTGGAGCTAATTGCTTGACTAGCCAGCCAGGTGCTTCTTCATTTTGTCTCGCCTCTTCACATGAGTTTGTACAATCCTACCAATTAGAATGCTCAAAAACATTCTTCGTTAAATCTTCACTATCACATGTTGCATCCTATGAATCTTTCACACTCTCTACTCTTGCTGGATATGATTCCATATTTCCATGGTCTGGCTTTCCTTCTCTCTCTTCGAGGTTTATATTCTCTTTCCCTATCTTTTCCTTTTCAATTTTATCTTCTAGAAAAAAATTCTTGTGCTGTCTTGAGGCATCAGGGTTTTCACTACTCCCTTATTCGTTGTCTAGAGTTTGAGAAGAATCTATATCCTTATTTATATTCAAACTCATCTCCTTTTCTTGGGGTTACTCAACAATGGCTTATGTTCCTCCTTGGAGAGGTTGATCTTTAGCTGCACAATCATCAAGTTCATACTCATGCTCTTCATCTTCATCCATTATAGAAATGGGGCTCTAGAGTGCAATACCCCTATTTCTCTTTATGTTGACACCACCTCCTCTGTATTAACTTCTTTAGGATTTCCCACCTCTTGAGTGAGTTATCTTACTATAAATCTTATTTCTTCATTATCTTCTGGACCCACTCTTATATCAGGCAACTCTTCTATTACATGTTGCATCATTGATTTTCCTCCAGATTGCTTCTCTTTAATCCATTGTATTATAGCAGACCATTTTTCTACCTCCACCATTCTATAATTACTCTAAGTTCTTCCTTTGTAATCAAGGGTATTCCCCTAGAGTTCACTACATTCTTGGCATACTAATAGAAGGTGGGGAGGTAAACATATAAGCTACATGTTGTGATGCCAACCTTTTCCTTGCATGCACTTGTGCCTTCATGATTACTTCTTTTGGATTCAAGGGTTGTGCTCTTAGTAATGCAGTAGAAGAAGATGCCACCCTTGAGGTTCTTAGAATATTAGTTGGAATGGCCAAGGTCTCTCTATTTAAATCATCTAAATAGGAATCCATTGAAACTCATTGGCTCAAAGCATCAGGGGTTTCTTTTCTACCCTATTCAACTGTTGGTGCAGGAGCACGTGGGCAGATAGGTGATCAACACCAACCAAATACATTGTTAGTTTATTTTTCAAAATTTTGTTTTGGTCTTAATTTCTTGTTGCATTTTGAAGTGTGGTCTATTCTGGAGTATAGTTCAAACCTGAATTTTTATGGGTGCCTTCATTTTGACAAAATTTAAACAAACAAATATTGAAGTTATTTTGAACAGTGCATAGTATTTGCTTCTGGAGAATGTCGAGTCATTTTGAGGAAGAAAATTTGATATATTTTGATATTCCCATGCCACCATTGGAAGACAATTTAATTTTGCAAAGAAGAATCTAAAAGTGTAAGTGTCTTCAATGCTGATATAGTGTTTGAAAATGCAGATTGAAAGTTGCAGGTTTGACTAAGAAATGAAAAGGCTGATAAAAACTTTAGAAATGTCAATTGAATGTTTTCCTTTTTTTCATCTTAAATAAAAATGAATCAATGAATAGGAGGGGTCGCAGTGAAGAAAAAGAAAATTTGAAAAACTCGAAGAGCTAGAGGAAATAGGGGAAGAACATCAAACAAAAGTGGAGGAATCACTCTTTAGAGAAGGTCAAATCCATACAGAGGTGAAGGGGTTCATCCACTAGAAGATAAGGGACAACAAAAATAAATGTGTGTAGGAATAAGTAAGAGGTCCAGTAATGAATAGAATGCTATGTGCAAATGAATGTGGAGTGAGTGGAAGTGAGTATGAAAGGATGGTCAAGTAAGACCAATAGACATTGAACTGATTTTTGTTGTGCAACAAAAGAAAAGAGAAGGCATGGAAGTGAATGTAAAGTGCACCGATGAGAGGGATCGACCATGCGAAAGTAAAAACAATAGTTATCAAACACAATACTATTTGTACTGAAAAAAATAGAAATTAAAAAAAAAGGAGGGGGGCATATGAAGGATTTTTCTTTTGTAATTGTTTGCAAAATTTGTAATACAAATTTGAACATTTGTACAGAATAAATCTATGATCAAATAAAATGACAATTTATTGTTCATAATTCAGTGAGTAATAGGCAAGACATAGGGCTCTTACGTCAATTGGTATCATAGTAGGAGATCATGAGCATAGAGTTTGCACCAAGATTTTTGGGAGGTATGGTTGTGGAAGAGATCAGAGTTGGAGTTATAAACAATTCAGAGTTGAAGCCCTTGATTGAAAAAGATGCCGCCACAAAGAGGAAGACCTAGATTAAAGCTAGTGTTGGAAATATTTGGAATCATTATAAGAGAATATATCAAAAAAAAAGGTGAGATTAGTTGGTGGTAATGCAAGAGATCTAGAGAATGAGGAAGAAGAAGAACAACTAGAGGATGTTGGACAAGAATGATTTTTGAGGGCTCTTTCAAGAATTATAAAGAGCAATAAAATGGATGTGCCATTTTTTTTTGGAACATTAAATCCATAATACTTAATCGATTGGATATGATAGTTGAAGCAGTTCTTCAAAATGGATGAGATTAGAGATGGGTAACCAAATGAAATTGAAAGGGCATGCTACATTATGTTGGAAAGGGTTGCAGAGAGAGTGGGAAATGGATGGAGATCCTCAGATAATGAGATGGAACCAAATGGTTATAAAGTTGACGAAAAAATTCATTTTTGGAGACTACGAAATGGAGTTATTAAAAAAGTTAAAAAATATGAAACAAAAATATATGAGTGTAATAGATACATAGAGGAGTTTTACAAGTTATTGATTTGATCGGGAAGGAACGAAATTGATAAGGAGAAGGTAGCTAGGTTGTGAATGGCTTGCAGTTTAATATTCAGGATGAAATGAGTATGCTAAAAAATACCACAGTTGAGGAAGCATACCAATATGCGTTGAAGGTTGAGGAGAAATTAATGAGAAGACAAATAAACAATTCCAAAAGTTTTGGAAGATTTGCAGCTGAAAAGGGAAAAACGAGCAGTAGTAGCAAAGGAAAACAAGTTGAAGAAGAATTCAATCCCATTTGACTGAAGTAAAGAGGTGGTTCAAAACACAAAATAAAAGGATCTATCAGCAAGAAGATGTGGTAGCAACAACAAAGGGTTTCCATTTAGATGTTACCAATGTGGAGAAGTTGGTAATCGTGCATATGAGTGTCCTCAAATATAAGAAGGAAGCAATAAGATTTGTAGCAAGAAACCATTTGGCACAGGAGGGTGAGGAAAGTGATGCATCCTGGAAAGGTGAAGACCTAGAAGAAGGTGAATCTCTCATGATGAAGAGAGTTTTGGTGAACCCAAAGTCAATGGAGGAAGAACGATCCCAAAGAAGGAGTCTCTTTCGGACTGTGTGAAAGTTTAGAGGTAAGTGATATAAACTTATAGTAGATAGTGGTAGTATAGATAACTTAGTTTCAAAGGAGATGGTAGAAAATCTAATTTTTAAAAGGAGTAAGCATCCTAGTTCGTAGGGTGATCCCACAATAGTGGTTTACTTTTTGGGACATCCTGATTTTTGTTGAAATCATATATTTTGAGAAAATATAATTATTCAAACTTTAAAAAGTTATATTTAAAGGATTCTAATTGAAGAGGGGCTGATAAAAAAACCTTAGATCAAATCCCCTTGGATAGAGCCACACTAGTTTTAAACCATACCTATAATAGAGTCTCCTTTACACCTATCAAAATGCTGATAAAAAACTACTTTTGATTTACCTTTTGGGGATTCAAATAAATTCATTTAAAAATTATTTTTTGGAAGTATGTAGTTTATTATAAGCTTCCCCAAAAAATATAATTTTAAATATATGAAATCCCCTTGGATAGAACCCCACCAGTTTTAAACCATACCTATATTAGAGTCTCCTTTACACCAATCAAAATACTGATAAAAAACTACTTTTGATTTACCTTTTGGGGATTCAAATAAATTCATTTAAATTTATTTTTTGTAAGTATGTACTTTATTATAAGCTTCCCAAAAAATATAATTTTAAATATATTTAATTTGATTATTATATTTATTTTTTATTTTTTATGAATGCAGTTTTTTCACCCAAAAATCAAGCTCTTTGTTCTGCACATGTGGAAAAATAGTAGATTATCAATTTTCTTTTGAAAAATGTGTTCAGGCTAGGTATTGATGTCCTTGATTTAGTGAACAAAATGAATTTTAATATATATATAATTTTTTTTATGTTGTTTACAACCCACCTATGTCTAAATTGTAATTGGTTTGACTTCAGAACTTGATTAATATTTTGTTTTCAATAAAACACTAGGGCATGTGCAGGATCATGATGGGCCAAAAAGTGGCGGTATCTAAGTGATATGATGGCCCATGTGGCTGATGACTTTTTTTTACCCAAATTTGATGAAACGAAAAGGGTTTTAAAGGAGATTCCCAACTTTCCACCAATATAAATTATGCTTTACTTTGAATTTAATAAATAATTATTATTCATTTTCTATTTGGATTACGACTAAAGTGTTGATTGATAGGCTGATTGAAAAACATCTATAGCTTTCAAACGGTATCACATTTTTTGAATCCGAATCATGTGTCACATTCTATGCTTCACATACTATAGTATTAAAAAAAAAAAGAGTTTAATTTCATGAAATTTTGACCAAGTTAAGGTGGTTAGACATAATAGTTTTTATATTTTTAAAAATTTGTAATAAAAAGTTCATAGTTAATTATTTACCTGGAAAAAAAAAAAATATGCATCACATTGGGCCATGAGTCCCCTACTTATATATAAAATCTTATAAAAAAAGATTATCATTTTATTGTGGTTAGGGTGGTCACATAGACACCTACTTATTTTTTCCCTAAAATTTAAGTACTACTGCATTGAAATTTCAAATTGTCACCAAATATATATATATATACTACATTCAATTTTCTACATATTCTTTTCTTACTTTATTTTGAAATAATATAGATAACTTATTCAAATTTTTACGTCAAGTTGCCTAATTCTGATTTTTCTGAATTTTATTGCCACTTAAGGACCTATTTTTTCCATGATGACCCTGCACATACTCACTATGTAACCAAATGAATGTGCTAGATATCATAGTTACAAAGCTAAATTTGAAAAAAATAGAATTTTATCTTTGATAGAAAAAAAGTTTATGTTGTTTATGGTGGGCATCACTCTTTAAAAATGGTGTTTACTAGTAAAAACCAGTTTTCGAAGGAGATGGAAAAAGAAATGTAATTTGATTCAAATTTTTTTTTTAATAAATATTTAGAATCTACAGACTAAATGTCACAAATCACTAGTTGCATGATGTTCAAATTCCTCATGGTTTAGCAACTATAGGTTCTTGAAAGTGAAGATTTAGTTTTAAAATATTATTTAAATATCGAGTTTGGCCAAAATTGTAAACTAATATTGTGGGATCACCTCGTTCAAAGTTTATTGGTTGCAAAAGGAACATGAGATGACTATGAGTGAGTAGTGTTTAGTCAATTTTTAGATTCTCTTTTGTAGAGATAAGGTGTTCTATGATGTGATTCCCATGATTTCTTATCACATGTTGTTGGGTAGGCTATGGTAGTTTGATAGAGAGACCATCTATGATGGTAGGAAGAATGTGTATACCATCCAGAAAGATGGACAAAAGTATATGTTGAATTCTGTAAAGGAGAAGGAGAAGTAGGTAAAAAAAACCAAATCTATTGTTTGTTGTAGTGCAAGGAAGAAACAAATAGAGGAAGAGAAATGGACTGAATACAATTATTTGTAGCTATTCAAAGGGAAGATTTCAAGAGGAAACAGTAGATTGGGTTTCGATATATTATAGAAATGTGATGAAGGAACAAAAAATAGCAACCCAAAAGAATGTGGAGGGCACAGAGGTGGACCGGTGGTAATAAGTTGTTTAGAGAAATAAGATAATACCAATGAAGGTGGCTCAAGTGTTGAGGATGAGTTAAAGTGCAGAAGAGAGAAAGCTCCCACAAATAAGGAGAAATTGTAGATTAAAAAAACATGGGATTACCATATACACCTTTCAATTTTCCTAAGTTTACCAACTCAAGGAAAATTGTACTTACCCAACATGTCTGGTGCAAGAGCATGTGAGCGAACAAGTGATCAACACCAACCAAAAATTTTGCTAGTTTGTTTTTTACAATTTGGTTTTGGTCTTGGTTTATTGTTGCATTTTGAAGTGTGGTCTATTTCAGAGTATAAATCAAACCCAATTTTTTATCAATGCCTTCATTTTGAAAAAATTCAAACAAAAAATTATTGAAGCTACTATGACAAACACATAGTATTTTCTTGTGGGGAATGTCGATTCATTTTAATATTATTTGATCTTTTGATATTTCCACGCCAACATTGGAAGACCATTTAATTTTTCAAAGAATAATATAAAAGTGTAAGTGTCTTCAATGTTGAGATAGTGTTTGAAATTACAAATTGGAAGTTGAAGGTGTGACTAAGAAATGAAAAAGGCTAATAAAAACATTAGAAAGGTTGATTGAATGTTTTCCTTTTTTTCATCTTTAATAAAAATGAATCAATGAATAGAAGGGGTCATGATGAAGAAAAGGAAAATTTGAAAAACTCCAAGCGATAGAGGAAATAGGGGAATACCATCAGCCGAAAGGGGCATCACTCTAGATTGAAGGTCGACTCTATACACAAGTGAAGGAGTGAAAATTTCAGTGGAGAACACAACCCGTGAGAAACAGAGGAGGAATCGACTAGAAGATAAGGCACAACAATCAATAGAATGCTATGCACAAATTAATGTGGAGTGAGTGCAAATGAGTAAGGAAGGATGGTCAAGTAAGACCAATAGACTAAACCGATTTTTGTTGTGCAATAAAAGAAAAGAGAAGGCATGACAATGAAGGTAAAGTGTGTCGATGAGAGGGATCGACCATATGAAAGTAAAAACAAAAGAGTCATCGAACACAATACTATGCACATTTGTATCGAACAAATATGAAATCGAATAAAAGGAGGGGTCATATGAAGGATTTTTCTTTTGTAATTTTTTGTAAAATTTGTAATAGAGATTTGAGAATTTGTACTGAACAAATTTGAAATTAAATAAAACCCCAATTTTTATGTGTTTCTATTGTTGGTAATTCTATGAGTAATGGGAAAGACATAGGGCTCTTGCATCAACTTGCATTAGAGCAGGCAACCCTAAGTGTGGAGAGTATCCACCAAGATCTATGGGAGTGAGTAAAGGTTGTGGAAGAGATCAAAAGAATTGTTGCAGGTGTGTGTGGGGTCTCGAACAACTGAAAGTTGAAGTCGTTGATTGAAAGAGATGCCAACATGATGAAGACCTAGATTAGAGGTAGTTCTTGAAAGATTTTGAGAGATGATAAGAGAAGATAGCATAAATAATATCAGAAATGAGGGGAGATTAGTTGATGGTAATGTAAGAGATCCACATAATGATGAAGAGGTGAAGACGAACAACAAGGAAGAGAAGACGAAGAAGAAGACGAAGAATACATGTTGGCTTTCCCTGGTTTGCCACAATGGTTATGTCAAACTCTTGCATCAACAACAACCATCTGGCTAACCTTCCTGAGATTAGGGGTTTATTCATGAGATATCTAATGGCTGCATGATTGGTGTGCAAAAATATTTGGTAGCCTGTTATATAGTGCTTGAATTTGTTCAAGGTGTAGATCATTGCCAACATTTATTTTTCTATTACTGTATAATTGAATTCAACTCCTTGTAAGTTTTTCCTGACAAAATAGATGGTATTTTCAATGGCTCCTTCTTTCTATCCTAGGACTGCTCCTATAGCATAATCTGATGCATATGTATGAATGTGAAAAGGAATTTCCCAATTAGGTCCCTTAAGCACAGGAGCATGAGTCAAAGTTATCTTCAATTCATAAAATGCTTTGTCATAACCTTTTTGTCCATTGGAACTCGACATCTTTAGTCAAGAGACTATACAATGGTGCTGCTATTTTGTTGAAATCTTTGATGAAACACCTATAATATCCTGCATGACCCAAGAAACTTCTAACATCCTTTTGTTTTGAAAGTGTAGGAAGATTAGTAATTACCTCAATTTTTGCAGGATCTACTTGAATTCTTTGGTGGGAAATGTAGTGGCCAAGAACTACACCCTGATGCATCATCATGAATCATTTCTCACTATTTAAAGATAGATTTTGGTCTTCACATCTCTATAGGACTTTCTTGAGATTTTCCAACGCTTCATCAAAATCAGCACCATAGGTGGTAAAGTCATCCATATAGATTTCCATGCAGTCAAGGGAGATGTCTGAAAATATGCTGATGAATGCTCTCTGGAAAGTTGCAGGTGCATTGCATAACCCAAAGGGAAGTACTAAATAGGAATATGTCCTCCATGGACATGTGAATGTTGTCTTCTCCTAGTCTTTTGGTGCAATTTGAATATGATTGTAACCACTAAATCCATCAAGAAAAGAAAAGTATTGTTTTCCTACAAGTGAGTCTAGGACGATCTACAAAAGGTTGGGGAAAATGGTCCTTCTTAGTAGAAACATTGAGTTCCTTGTAGTCAACACAAACTCGCCATTTTCCTCCCTTCTTGGGCACAATCACCAATGGAGACACCCACTGGCTGTCTAAAATGGAGTAGATAAATCCTGCATCTAGCAACTTTTGCAGTTTTGTTTTGACAATTTCTCTTAATGCAGGGTTAATTCTTCTTTGTGGCTGCCTTATAGGTGTACAATCATATTTGATATATATTCTATGAGTGCAGAGCTTAGGATCCAATTCCTTCATATCATGATAATCCCATGCAAATACATTTCGGTGGGCCCTCTAATTTTTTTCCAATGTTGACTGTTATTCTTCACTGAATTTACTATTGATATTCAAATATCTTCCCTCAGACACCTGTACTTGTATAGTTAAATCTATCATAGTTGTTTCATTAATACATGGTACCTTAAGTTAATGTGGCAACATTGTGTGGAACATACCTATTTCTACAAGAAGTTTGTCTCTTGGAAGAGTGGCTGTAGGAAGTATGCCTGCAGAAGCAGTGGCTGCAGTAAGTTTATCTACAAAAATAGTGGCTGCAGGAAGATCAGGAAGAGTAGGCAGAAGTGTTTTCACAAGGTCAGCAGAACTAGCTACATGAAAGGACTTCTACCTAACATCATGAGTTGTGCCACAAAGTTAACTTCTTTGGCTCTTCACCTACATGTGGCCATACATAACTATCCTCTGTTGGACTCAAGGGAACACCGAGAGGGGGGGGTGAATGAGTGTTCAAAAATGATTGAAACTCCATTCATCAAAGCATGAAACCATTGTATTAAAGAAAATATGCATGCATTCAAAGTAAACATACACAACACCATGACACATAGATTTTTTGCGTGGAAACCCTATTAGGGGAAAAAACATGGTGGAGGTTAATCCACAATTTGAGTACTCAAATATAATTATTTACAAAAGGAATGCACTTGCATTCAGGTGCATTTCCTAGAGATCATTGCTTAAGAGAAAGGCTTATTGC
>CM021103.1:376797332-376952966 GCA_007115665.2 Sequoiadendron giganteum | reverse complement strand
CACAGGAGGGTGAGGAAAGTGATGCATCCTGGAAAGGTGAAGACCTAGAAGAAGGTGAATCTCTCATGATGAAGAGAGTTTTGGTGAACCCAAAGTCAATGGAGGAAGAACGATCCCAAAGAAGGAGTCTCTTTCGGACTGTGTGAAAGTTTAGAGGTAAGTGATATAAACTTATAGTAGATAGTGGTAGTATAGATAACTTAGTTTCAAAGGAGATGGTAGAAAATCTAATTTTTAAAAGGAGTAAGCATCCTAGTTCGTAGGGTGATCCCACAATAGTGGTTTACTTTTTGGGACATCCTGATTTTTGTTGAAATCATATATTTTGAGAAAATATAATTATTCAAACTTTAAAAAGTTCTATTTAAAAGATTCTAATTGAAGAGGGTTTGATAAAAAAACCTTAGATCAAATCCCCTAGGATAGAGCCACACTAGTTTTAAACCATACCTATAATAGAGTCTCGTTTACACCTATCAAAATGCTGCTAAAAAACTACTTTTAATTTACCTTTTGGTGATTCAAATAAATTCATTTAAAAAATATTTTTTGTAAGTATGTAGTTTATTATAAGCTTCCCAAAAAATATAATTTTAAATATATCAAATCCCCTTGGATAGAGCCCCAATAGTTTTAAACCATACCTATATTCGAGTCTCCTTTACACCTATCAAAATATTGATAAAAAACTACTTTTGATTTACCTTTTGAGGATTCAAATAAATTCATTTAAAAATCATTTTTTGTATGTATGTACTTTATTATAAGCTCCCCAAAAAATATAATTTTAAATATATTTAATTTGATTATTATATTTATGTTTTATTTTTTATGAATGTAGTGTTTTCACCAAAAAATCAAGCTCTTTGTTTTGCACATGTGGAAAAATAGTAGATTATCAATTTTGTTTTGAAAAATGTGTTTAGGCTAGGTATTGATGTCCTTGATCTAGTGAACAAAATGAATTGTAATATATATACAAATTTTTTTATGTTGTTTACAACCCACCTATGTCTAAATTGTAATTGGTTTGAATTCAAAACTTGATTAAGAATTTTTTTTCAATAAAACACTAGGGTATGTGCAGGATCATGATGGGCCAAAAAGTGGCGGTATCTAAGTGATATGATGGCCCATGTGGCTGATGACTTTTTTTTACCCAAATTTGATGAAACAAAAAGGGTTTTAAAGGAGATTCTCAACTTTCCACCAATATAAATTATGCTTTACTTTGAATTTAATAAATAATTATTATTCATTTTCTATTTGAATTATGACTAAAGTGCTGATTGATAGGCTGATTGAAAAACATCTATAGCTTTCAAACGGTATCACATTTTTTGAATCCGAATCATGTGTCACATTCTATGCTTCACATACTATAGTATTAAAAAAAAAAAAGAGTTTAATTTCATGAAATTTTGACCAAGTTAAGGTGGTTAGACATAATAGTTTTTATATTTTTTAAAATTTGTAATAAAAAGTTCATAATTAATTATTTACCTGAAAAAATTAAAAAAAAAAAATGCATCACATTGAGACATGAGTACCCTACTTATATATAAAATGTTATAAAAAAATATTATCATTTGATTGTGGTTAGGGTGGTCAGATAGACGCCTATTTATTTTTTCCCTGAAATTTAAGTACTACTGCATTGAAATTTCAAATTTTCACCAAATATATATATATATATATTGTAAATAAACCTAGTAGTTTAGAAACTACATTCAATTTTCTACAAATTCTTTTTTTATATTATTTTGAAATAATATAGATAACTTATACAAATTTTTACGTCAAGTTGCCTAATTCTGATTTTCTAAATTTTATTGCCACTTAAGGACCTATTTTTTCCATGATGACCCTACACATACTCACTATGTAACCAAATGAATGTGCTAGATTTCATAGTTACAAAGCTAAATTTGAAAAAAATAGAATTTTATCTTTGATAGAAAAAAGATTATGTTGTTTATGGTGGGCATCACTCTTTAAAACTAGTGTTTACTAGTAAAAACTAGTTTTCGAAGGAGATGGAAAAAGAAATGTAATATAATTCAATTTTTTTTTTTGTAAAATATTTAGAATCTACAGACTAAATGTCACAAATCACTAGTTGCATATCTTCAAATTCCTCATGGTTTAGCAACTATAGGTTCTTGAAAGTGAAGATTTAGTTTAAAAATATTAGTTAAATATCGAGTTTGGCCAAAATTGTAAAATAATATTGTGGGATCACTTCATTCAAAGTTTATTGGTTGCAAAAGGAACATGAGATGACTATGAGTGAGTAGTGTTTAGTCAAATTTTATATTTTCTCTTGTAGAGATGAGGTGTTCTGTGATGTGATGCCCATGATTTCTTATCACATGTTGTTGGGTAGGCTATGGTAGTTTGAT
The DNA here is from genome assembly GCA_007115665.2 of Sequoiadendron giganteum. Taxonomy (NCBI): domain Eukaryota; kingdom Viridiplantae; phylum Streptophyta; class Pinopsida; order Cupressales; family Cupressaceae; genus Sequoiadendron; species Sequoiadendron giganteum. The sequence goes on along the minus strand of CM021103.1, from coordinate 376,950,564 downwards.
AGGGAGACCATCTATGATGGTAGGAAGAATGTGTATACCATTCAAAAAGATGGACAAAAGTATATGTTGAATTCTCTAAAGGAGAAGGAGAAGTAGGTAAAAAAAGCCAAATCTATTGTTTGTTGTAGTACAAGGAAGAAACAAATGTAGGAAGAGAAATGGACTGAGTACAATTATTTGTAGCTATTCAAAGGGAAGATTTCAAGAGGAAAGAGTAGATTGGGTTTCGATATATTGCAGAAATGCGATGAAGGAACAAAAAATAGCAACCCAAAAGAATGTGGAGGGCACAGAGGTGGACCGGTGGTAATAAGTTCTTTAGAGAAATGAGATAATACCAATGAAGGTGGCTCAAGTGTTGAGGATGAGTTAAATTGCAGATTAGAGAAAGCTCCCACAAATAAGGAGAAATTGTAGATTAAAAAAACATGGGATTACCATATAAACCTTTCAATTTTCCTAAGTTTACCAACTCAAGGAAAATTTCACTTACCCAACATGTCTGGTGCAAGAGCATGTGAGCGAACAAGTGATCAACACCAACCAAAAATATTGCTAGTTTTTTTTTTACAATTTGGTTTTGGTCTTGGTTTATTTCTGCATTTTGAAGTGTGGTCTATTTCAGAGTATAAATCAAACCCAATTTTTTATCAATGCCTTCATTTTGAAAAAATTCAAACAAATAACTATTTAAGCTACTGTGACAAACACATAGTATTTTCTTGTGGGGAATGTCGAGTCATTTTAATATTATTTGATCTTTTGATATTTCCATGCCAACATTGGAAGACCATTTAATTTTTCAAAGAATAATATAAAAGTGTAAGTGTCTTCAATGTTGACATAGTGTTTGAAATTATAGATTGGAAGTTGAAGGGGCAACTAAGAAATGAAAAAGGCTAATAAAAACATTAGAAAGCTTGATTGAATGTTTTCCTTTTTTCCATCTTTAATAAAAATGAATCAATGAATAGAAGGGGTCATGATGAAGAAAAGGAAAAATTGAAAAACTCGAAGCGATATAGGAAATAGTGGAATACCATCAGCCGAAAGGGGGGGAATCACTCTAGATTGAAGGTCGACTCTATACACAAGTGAAGGAGTGAAGATTTCAGTGGAGAACACAGCCCATGAGAAACAAAGGAGGAATCGACTAGAAGATAAGGCACAACAATCAATAGAATGCTATGTGCAAATTAATGTGGAGTGAGTGCAAATGAGTAAGGAAGGATGGTCGAGTAAGACCAATAGACTGAACCGATTTCTGTTGTGCAATAAAAGAAAAGAGAAGGCATGACAATGAAGGTAAAGTGTGTCGATGAGAGGGATTGACCATGCGAAAGTAAAAATAAAAGAGTCATCGAACATAATACTATGCACATTTGTATTGAACAAATATGAAATCGAATAAAAGGAGGGGTCATATATGAAGGATTTTTCTTTTGTAATTGTTTGTAAAATTTGTAATAGAGATTTGAGAATTTGTACTGAACAAATTTGAAATTAAATAAAACCCCAATTTTTTTGTGTTTCTGTTGTTGGTAATTCTATGAGTAATGGGAAAGGCATAAGGCTCTTGCATGAACTGGAATTAGAGCAGGGAACCCTAAGTGTGGAGAGTATCCACCAAGATCTATGGGAGTGAGTAATGGTTGTCGAAGAGATCAAAAGAATTGTTGCAGGTGTGTGTGGAGTCTCGAACAATTGAAAGTTGAAGTTGTTGATTGAAAGAGATGCCAACATGATGAAGACCTAGATTAGAGGTTGTTCTTGAAATATTTTGAGAGATGATAAGAGAATATAGCATAACTTATATTAGAAATGAGGTGAAATTAGTTGATGGTAATGTAAGAGATCCACATAATGATGAAGAGGTGAAGACGAACAACAAGGAAGAGAAGATGAAGAAGAAGATGAAGAATAATATGTTGTCTTTCCCTGGTTCGTCCACAATGGTTATGTCAAACTCTTGCATCAACAACAACCATCTGGCTAACCTTCCTGAGATTAGGCATTTATTCATGAGATATCTAATGGCTGCATGATCAGTGTGCAAAAATATTTGGTAGCCTATTATATAGTGCTTGAATTTGTTCAGGGTGTAGATCATTGCCGAAATTTATTTTTCTATTACTGTATAATTGAATTCAACTCCTTGTAAGTTTTTCCTGACAAAATAGATGGTATTTTCAATGGCTCCTTCTTTCTATCCTAGGACTTCTCCTATAGCATAATCTGATGCATTTGTATGAATGTGAAAAGGAATTTCCCAATTAGGTCCCTTAAGCATAGGAGCATGAGTCAAAGTTGTCTTCAATTCAGAAAATGCTTTGTCACAACCTTTTTGTCCATTGGAACTCAACATCTTTAGTCAGAAGACTATACAATGGTGCTGCTATTTTGTTGAAATCTTTGATGAAACACCTATAATATCCTGCATGATCCAAGAAATTCCTAACATCCTTTTGTTTTGCAAGTGTAGGAATATTAGTAATTAAGTCAAATTTTTGCAGGATCTACTTGAATTCCTTGGTGGGAAATGTAGTGGCCAAGAACTACACCTTCATGCATCATCATGAAGCATTTATCACTGTTTAAAGATATATTTTGGTCTTCACATCTTTGTAGGACTTTCTTGAGATTTTCCAATGCTTCATCAAAATCAGCACCATAGGTGGTAAAGTCATCCATATAGATTTCCATGCAGTTAAGGGAGATATCTTAAAATATGTTGACGACTGCTCTCCGGAAAGTTGCAGGTGCATTGCATAACCCTAAGGGAAGTACTGAATAGGAATATGTGCTCCATGGACATGTGAATGTTGTATTCTCCTGGTCTTTTGGTGCAATTTGAATATGATTGTAACCACTGAATCCGTCAAGAAAAGAAAAGTATTGTTTTCCTACAAGTGAGTCTAGGATTTGATCTACAAAAGGTTGGGGAAAATGGTCCTTCTTAGTAGAAAAATTGAGTTCCTTGTAGTCAACACAAACTCGCCAATTTCCTCCCTTCTTGGGCACAACACCAATGGAGACACCCACTAGCTGTTTAAAATGAAGTAGATAAATCCTGCATCTAGCAACTTTTGCAGTTTTGTTTTGACAATTTCTCTTAATGCAGGGATAATTCTTCTTTGTGGCTGCCTTACAGGTGTACAATCATCTTTGATATATATTCTATGAGTGCAGAGCTTAGGATCCAATTCCTTCATATCATGATAATCCCATTCAAATACATTTTGGTGGGCCCTCAAAAAATTTGCCAATGTTGACTGTTATTCCTCACTGAATTTACTATTGATATTCAAATATCTTCCCTCAGACACCTGTACTTTTATAGTTAAATCTATCATAGTTGTTTCATTAATACATGGTACCTTAAGTTCATGTGGCAACATTGTGTGGAACATACCTATTGCTACAAGAAGTTTGTCTGCTGGAAGAGTGGTTGCAGGAAATATGTCTGTAGAAGTAGCGGTTGCAGGAAGTTTATCTATAGAAATAGTGGTTACAGGAAGATTAGGCAGAGTAGGCAGAAGTGTTACGAGGTCAACAAAACTAGATGCATGAGAGAGTGATACTTCCTCTACCTCACAATGGTTCTAAATTATATTAGATAACACTTCATCTTCATCTTGAAGCTATAGGAAAGGACTTCTACCTAACATCATGAGTTGTGCCACGAAGTTAACTTCTTTAGCTCTGCACCTACATGTGGCCATACATAAGTATCCTCTGTTGGACTCAAGGGAACACCAAGAGGGGGAGGGGGGGGGCGTGGGGTGAATCAGTGTTCAAAAATTATTGAAACTCCATTCATCAAAGCATGAAACCATTGTATTAAAGAAAAGATGCATGCATTCAAAGTAAACATACACAAAACCATGACAAACAGATTTTTCGCGTGGAAACTCTGTTAGGGGAAAAACCACGATGGAGGTTAATCCACAATTTGAGCACTCAAATATAATTATTTACAAAAGGAATGCACTTGCATTTAGGTGCATTGCTTAGAGATCACTGCTCAAGAGAAAGGCTTACTGCCCTACAAAATTTGGATTAAAGCCATCTGAAGGGTGAATTGATATAAAGCATCTATTCATGCCAAGTAACAGTTCCTGTGAAGCTCATAGATCTAATTCTGGATAAGCTTTCTAACTTTATACTTCGCTCTGCCCTGTTCTGCTCTTTGCATCACTTATGATCAAATTCGCATTACTGCTCTGCTAGATCTCATAATTCACACTTATTCATATTTGTACACCATGCATGCATGCTTAAATTATAAAAACAATCTCTTATATATCAGCGATCAAAGACTTATTCATCCAACAATCAACTTCATAAGGTATTAAGTTACTTTTAACTTGTCGGCTAGATCCACCATAAAATATTTATGCGCATCCTCCAAAGTTGATTAAGACAAAGAGAGGACCCAAATAAAACTTAATCCAACATGAAGACTTATAATTAATTCTATCTTATACATCTGCGTTTTCCATCTTTGTCGGGTCGGCCTTCTAGCATAGATAATCAAAAAATTACTGCACCGTATATCTTGTAGATCACTTACTAGTGAGTGTGCATTAGTATCAAGATAATACAAGCCTTAACAGACCTTCCGCAGAAATCCACAACCCAAAATATCAATCCGATGGGGTGTTTAGATCAACTTTTTTGTCTTTAACCAGTCCCCTGTTCTTTACTTTGTTCTGCCGGTGGGAGCCAAAATAGTGTTGCTCATTGATATGCAAGACCTAGGTTGCATGACTTGGGTTGCCATCAATGAAAACACTTACTAGTCAATCTCCTTAGCCATATGCCAACAATCTCCCCCTTTGGCATTGATGGCAACACTTTGTGAAAAATGACTAAGTTTCAAAATCATTATAGGTATACTACCAAACTGCTTGCTGCACTTTCTCCCCCTGAGATTCACAAGGCAGTTTTCACTGCATTTTCTCTCCCTTTGACATCAATGACAAAGCACAAATTCCATATACCAAAAAGGTGACGAAAAGTGAAAAAAAAGATGTTCAAAATCATCAATTCTTCAAAAATTTAGCACATATATGTTTACAGCTATTCTCCTTTGATCAAAATTTCAAAAACTTGAAAAAAATTTGTTGTTAACTTTAGAAAATTATTTTATTGTTTTTTTTCACTTTCGAAAGAAACTTTTTCCAGCCATCAATTGCAATTCCAATGCTAATAATCAAGCTATTGTTCTTGGAAGTTTTGTTGATAATCTCAATTAGAGATTCAGGAATTGTAATAGCTTCTTCCAATTTTTCACCTTTTTGCAGAATTTCCACCAACTGCTCCAGCCTGCACTCAATTAAGTCTTTTACCTTCCAAAAGGTGTCTAAAAGAACGTTCTTGGACAGTTGAATTTTTATTTGAGCTTCCTGTAACTCCTAGATTCTTCTCTTGATAATGCCATCTAGATCCTGAGACATGTCAAAGCTTTTGCCAATGTCGTTTAGTTTTGTCTCAATCTGATCCAACTTCTCCTTGTAATTGTTTACTGCATGGGGCCAATAAACACAATAGTTGTAGATTCCTATGGAAGAGTTAATGCATTTTCTCAACTCATTCATTTTCTGCTTTAGCTTGGCAAGGGATAGTCTGAATTGTTCCTTCAGGTGAGATAATTTCACCTTCTTCTTTGCCTTTGTCTTCAGAACCCATTGATTCTTTGCTACATTCAATCATCTCTTCAGGTAGAATGTCCTTTAGAATTTCCAATTTTATCTTACAGTGCTCAACATGAGCATTTAGAACTTCCAGAATCAAATCTTGATCATATGATGGTCTGATTGACCATAACCTTGCAATTTTATGCATACCACCTACACTTTGGATAAGTTGTTGTAGCTTTTCTTTTGACATATCTTCTTCTTCCTCACTATTGTTTTCAAGACTAGAATCATTTTATAGTTGATTCTCAAGCTCTTCATTAGATCCTTCATCTGCAATGTCTACAATTTCTTTTCCTTTCCCTTTTCCCTCAATCCTGGGAACTTTGCTTTTTGGAGGGCTATATTCAATGGTTTCCTATCCTCTTTTCTATCCTCTATCAGTGCTACCGGAAGAGGAACCAACTTCCAATATTCTTATCAGAGGGGAAATGTGAGCAATGTATACCGCGCCAACCGATGTAGCTCCTTCCCGATTTCGGTAGAAGATTTTATAGGTTATGTCGTGTGAAATGTACTTCATAATGGGATTCTTGATTGTTGCTATCAACAGAGCTCTCCGATCTCCGATTATTCGAGTTAGGGTTTTGACCTCTTTGTTCTAGATAGATTTCTTCCTAGGGACATCACCGACTTTGCAAAAACCAGTTAATTTCTCAATTGCCTCTTTTAAGATGATGTAAGGTTTGTCCAAAGTTGGAACATCACTATGTAATCTTCTTAATATGAATTCTATGAATTTCACATTCTAAAGATACATAAACTCATTCCACATATCCAAATTTCCATGCTTGGCTTCTCTTAATTGTTTTAATTCATCAGGGAGCAACAAATTCCTCATAGACCTAATCTTTGCACTATCATATTCATGTAATGTGATTGAGCCTTTAATTTTTTCCATTTTTCCTTTTCATGTTTAGGATTCGTAACTACACACCAATTTGTATGAAAAATTTGAGAATGACTTGAAATACCTGATAGATTTCACGATCTGTTGATGAAATTGATTTTACTGCTCCGAAATCCACCTATCGAGTTCTCTCCTTCTTCTCTTTGATAATGCAAAGTGACAAATGATGGCTCAGACTTGAATTTTATAGCCCTCACATGTGCAATAAATGCATTTTCCCTAAGTTCTCTAGAGACTCTATTTTTCTCAGACAATGACAGAAAAATCTTCTACGGACCTACAAATTTGTTGAATTTCCTTTGCTAAAATCATCCAAAATTTATGTACACTATGAGTGCACTTCCATGACTACTCTCTACATCCTGATACCACTCATAGATAGGGGAGGAAATATTTTGTTTTGAAACCCCCCTTAGGCTAGTGGCCTCAGATTAATTACCAGAAGAATTACCGGAGGCAGGTTCCGGTTTGGAACCATTTCCAGCATCAGAATCATTTTATTTACCCATGTATTCTTCATTTGATCTCTGATATCATCTATAGTTATATTTTCTTTTCCTTTATCATTTTTCTTTGTATACCAGACCTCTTCTATCTGTGTTCTTGTTTCTACAAAATCTTGCAATATGACCATACCTGTTACAGTTATATTAGACAATGTTTCTTTGTCCATTCCATTTGTTTCTTCTTAATCTGCATTGATTAGCAATATGTCCAAGCTTTCCACATGCATAACATTCAACATTTCTTCTATCAATAGAGTGACTTGACATATTTTTTCATTCAGTCGATTTATGACCAGGCTTTTTACAATTGAAACACTGACCAGAGAGTAATGAAAATTTTGACCTCAAATTACTTCTACACTGAGCAACCATATGACCAAACTTATTACAGGAAAAATAATATCCATTAAATTTTTGTACATTAGGTTGTCTTACTGGATACCTTCTAGTTTTGTTCTGTCTGAAATTATTTTATTCTGATCTGGAACGTTTTCCCTTTTCATAACCAAGACCTCTCTTATCATTTCCACTCTTTTGTCCTTTAGTTGGCTCATCAAGCTTTACTGAACTAATCTTAAACTTTTCTTTGAATTCATTTGCAACGACAAGATCATTCCTAAGAGTAGTAATTAGCTTACCAAGTTCTTCTTCATTATTTCTGGTTCTTTGTAATTCACTTTCCAACTGAATGAATTCTCTATTTATTTTGTTGCTCTCACCAGATTTCTCTTTTAGGGTCTGAGCAGGGTATTCCTCATTTTTCTTCCTTTCTTCTATCTCCTTAGTCATCTTCGTCATCATAGATTCCATCTCATGCTTTAGGTTTGTATTGTCTCTAGCAAGATTTTCACATTCTTCGGTTATCTCCTTCAAGGTTTGATTTGGGTGAGCATCATCCATGTCTTTGTTCTCCTTCTATTGTATCTAGTCACAAAGATCTTTCCTTTTTAACCCGGATTTAACTATCTGATCCTTCAATGATTGAATGAATTTATTAGCATCTCTAAGATTTGTTTTCAGTTCTTGAACTTCTACTTGAGACTGATCAAGGTCATCAAGAGCCACCATAAGTTATTGTTGGAGACTGCCAAAGTCCATTACATTCCAAGATCCACCTCAAACTATGAAACTTCTCCAGAGGAACTAGCTCTGATACCAATTGTTGGACTCAAGGGAACACTAAGAAGGGGGGGTGAATCAGTGTTCAACAATTATTAAAACTCTATTCATCAAAGAATGAAACCATTGTATTAAAGAAAAGATGCATGCATTCAAAGTAAACATACACAACACCATGACACACAAATTTTTTGCATGGAAACCCTGTTAGGGGAAAAACCACAGTGGAGGTTAATCCATAATTTGAGTACTCAAATATAATTGTTTACAAAAAGAATGCACTTGCATTCAGGGGCACTACCGAGAGGTCACTGCTCAAGAGAAAGGCTGACTGCCCCACAAAATTAAGATTAAAGCCATCTAAAGGGTGAAATGATATAATATCATCTATTCATGCCAGGTAACAGTTCTGGTGAAGCTCATAGATCTTATTCTAGATCTGCTTTCTGACTTTATACTTCGGTCTGCCCTGTTCTACTCTTTGCATCACTTATGATCAAATTCGCATTACTACTCTACTGGATCTAAAAATTCACACTTCTTCATATTCATACTCCATACATGCATGCTTAAATGATAAAAAAAATCTCTTATATATATCCGCGATCAAAGACTTATTCATCCAACAGTCGGCTTAAGTTACTTTTAACTTGTTAGCTAGATCCACCACAAAATCTTTATGCGCATCCTCCAAAGTCGGTTAAGACAAAGATAGGACCCAAATAACAATTAATCCAATATGAAGACTTATAATTAATTTTATCTTATACATCCACGATTTCCATCTTTGTTAGGTGGACCTTCTAGTATAGATAATCAACAAATTACTACACCGTATCCTGTAGAACACTTACCAATGAGTGCACATAAGTTTCAAGATACTACAAGCCTTAAACATACCTTCCTTATAGGTCCACAACCCAAAATATCCATCTGGTGGGTTGTTTAGATCAAATTTTATGTCTTTAACTAGATCCCTTGTTCTTTACTTTGTTCTGCCGGTAGGAGCCAAAATAGTGCTGCTCATTCAAATGCAAGATTTGGGTTGCATGACTTGGGTTGCCATCAATGACAAAACTTACAAGACAATCTCCTGAGCCATATGCCAACATCCTCATCATGGGATGGCTGATCAGGAGGATAGAACAAGCATTTTGGTGTTCCTGCCATCAGAAATGGTCATGTCACTTGAACAATATCCAATATAAGCATCTTTTGTTGCTAACCATTGCCTTCCAAGGATAATAGGAAATCCGCCTAATGTAGCTTTAGTAGAAAGAATCATAAAGTTGGGTAGATACTCCCAAGAATCTAGAATCACCACAAGGGCCTCTACTATGCCATCAGACTTAAAAGTCGAACTATCAGCAAGATGCAAGACAGTAGGAGTGGATCTTATACTTGCAATATTTAGTTGTTGCAGGATGTCTTTAGTCATCACATTTATTGCTGCACCCAAGTCAATCAAAGCATTCTTTATGTTTATTCCATTTATAATAACTTCAACCACATGGCTACTTAGATCATTGTACTTGGGGATAGTTACTTTTCCAAGCATGATGTTAGCCAGTTGTCCCACTACATGAATTGTAGTTGGGTCCTTCTTTTTCCAGCCTAACTTCTTGAGGTATGCTTCTTTGATTGCTTTACTATATATAGGAACATTTTTTATGGCCTAGAATAGGGGTGTCTAGACACATATATAATTTAACTGGTCTAGAATGTCAAAAGTGGTGTCTTCCCTGTCTTCCTTTTGTTTGGAAACTTCCAATCTCTGGGGGAATGGTGGTTCTTTTGCCATCTGCTTTGTTGGAACTTGTTCAGGCTTTTTAGGTGCACTAGGCTGAATGAGATCATTAAGAGATTCTTATTGCTCTTCCACAAGAAGCTCAATAATGATGGGTGTGGAAGGAGCTGGAAAAGTAGTTCCTGAACATAAACGTATGTCACTTAAACTCACAACATATGTAGGAGATTGATTTGGATCAACAGAGTATACAGGCTATAGTTGTGGTTTATTAGTTGGGTTAGGTGTGCGCTGAGCTGGTAATTGAGTAGGTTTGGGTACATTTGAACTTGAATTAGTAGGAGGAGGCATTATAGTAGGTGTTTGGGTCGAGAAGGTGGCTGCATGTAACTAGTTATCTGGTTTGGCTATTGTTGTCCACCTCTCCATTGATATCTTTGTTGTCAATTTCTTGGAGTTGGCTACCAAGGTCCTTGAAATTGTTGCTAATTCCCCTGAGGTTTCAACCACTGAGGTGAATTTTTTGATAATTGGGCCAAACATTTGGAGGGTTACCCCAAGGCTACAGTGGATATCCTCCATAGTTGGATGGACATGGGGGCTGCCACTAGTTACCAGATGAATAAGAATTAAAATATGGCCTAACAAAAGATAGTGGGTTTGGTGGCATACCTTGTATTGAAGCCCATGGGCTTTTCTGTGCAACAAAGTAGACTTGGTCTTCCTCATTCTGAATTGGTTTAAACTTAGGTGGGATCTACTTGCTATCAATGTTAGCTATCAACTTGCATCTGTAGTCCTTCTTCTTTTGTCTGCAATGAGGACCTCATTCTATCAACATTTCCTTTGCCTCCTCATGTTTCTTCTTGGCCTAAAGTGTATCCAGCTGAATAGCTAGATTGTTGATGATATCCTACTTGAAATCTGTCAGCAAATGAGTAATCTCCATCCTTGAAACTCCATTGGTGGATGACTTACCCATAGAGGATTGGTAAGCTCTCCCTTTCTTTGAAGCTACCCTAGAATAGTTCTGGCACATGTTCTTGATATCCTCCCAAGGAACTTGAGTGATATCTCCTCCTGCCATCAGGTCCAAGGCATCAGTGCAAATTTCACTAATTCCTCTCAAGAAAAGAAACTTATGTGAGCCTTCATTGAGTGTATGGTGTGGATATTTCTACAGAAAAAATAGAAACCTTGAAATGAAATCCTCTACGCTCTCATCTTCCTTTTGCTGCATTATGAAAATGTCACCTCCTCTCATATCACTACCCCTGCAATAATCCTTATATCTCTCAAGGAAATTTGTCTTCATGTCTTCCCAAGTCTCCATAGTGTCTCTACCAAGGCTCATAAACCATCTCAATGTAGCTTCTTTCAAAGTGGTAGGAAATAGCTTAAGTCTGTGGGAATCAGTGGTATAGTCATAGCTTCTCCAGAGTACATCAAACTCAAACAAGAATGTATCAAGATCTTCTGTGACAAGTCCATAGAACTTAGGAAGGAATGAAGCAGGGATATTTTTGAGGTTGTCTACTTCATTTTGTTGAGCAATGGGAAAAGGAAAAGCTGGTTGGTTCTACCTGTTAGGCTTGTTTCCATTTGCATCAGCCATGCCTGCTTGACGAAGTTCCAAAATAGAGGGTTCTTCAACTGGATTTTGAATTTCAAGGGAAACTTCAGAACTGGTTAAGTCAAGGAATGTATCAGCAAAAAGGTGTGGCTCTTCTTCTTCTTCGTTTTTGGGCAAATTTGGAAGCTCTACTAGCTGAAATGGCTCTAGATTATTAGGAAGGAATCTCCCATAAGAATCTCTTCTTCTTCAATGCATGCGGTATCAACTCAGTATTAGCCAACTCACACAAAGAATTGGTGAAAGAATAGTGGATCATAACTTCTAAACACTAAGAGAAAATTCCAGAAATACTACAATAGGAAAAACTATCAATGACTCCAAAGGACTCCCTAGTTTGACACCATCCCCGACAACGGAACCAAAAATGTCGGCCTCCTACAATTATTTAAATAACTAATCCTTTATAGCCGTGATTTAGAGATTATAAATCTAACCTGAATAACCAATTTAACCATCATGAAGGTGCATTTAAATTGTCAACCCAGGGACGTGAAACTAAAATGGGTCAGCACAATATGTGCACTAGGAAGTCAAAGTAGTCATCTTCATTCTACAGCTAAGAAAGACTTAATACTGAAAGTAAATTGCATGGAGAGGAACAAAGTAAAAGTTGAATATCAATCAACAATTAAACTAAGTTGAACATGCATGATAGGAATGAAAATATGAGGAAAAAACAAGAAACTACTCTATCCGCTTTGGCTGCAGGAACAGTCACAAAATGAAATTCTAGTGGCTACAAGAACAACCAGTGCTAGATTCTTAACTAAGTACTAAAAAAAATCTAATACCAATCTAACTAAGCTAAAGGATAGATTACTCACCAAGTGGGCCCCCTTGGATGAGTATCCTCTAAAACTAATACAAACTCAAATGCTCAATTCAAAATCTCATTTTATTCATTGGAAAATGCAAATACAGAAGAGTAGCATGTCTGGAAAATTCTAGTGTATCATATTGTACAATAACTTGGTGACTAAATTGTTGGGGAAGGGGGGTCCAAACCTTATTTAAAATACCAATTAAACAAGGCAGTCAACTCCCACTAACTAAGAGGAGGCCATTTACGGAAAGTGAAGAAAAGAATGGAAGGGTGGTTACACATGTAGGGAATCCGGTCAAACATGCATGTCCAAACGTGCACTCAACACTGCAGTAACACCCACATCTGCTTAATGTCATTAAAGATCAACAGAAGGCAGTTACACGAGACTGACATGGGGAATCCCCTAATGTTGTCCTTCAGTTGACCTTTGAATGATTCCTTAACATGATCAGTTGGCGGATGTGTTTCTCAACTTAAAATCCTCAAACATGTCTGCATGGCAATACCAGTATAGATAATAATTGCACATCTATAACCACCTTAAACAAAATTCATTAAACACATGCAAGATTAATATAGACAGTCCACATAATAGGCTAATCTCATTAAAATTGACAGAAATAAAATTAAACCCAATGTCTATGGTTTGAGGGAAAAATTATAAAAAGTATCAACATTTTATATCAAAATCCATGTAAAATGCAATAAATAAACTATAGATTCTACCCAAAATTAGACAAGAAACTAATCTCATCAGTCTCTGTGTGTATAACGTAGGAAAGGCCATCAATCGATGAGCCCCCAAGGCCCTAGGTTAGTCCTTTAGGGTTTGTTGAGTTTGGTTTTATTCTCTGCCCACAAGAAATCATCACTCAAACCAAATCATGAATCAACATACAAGCATATCAAGCAAATTTGTCATCTTCAATCAATCAATCATCTTATCATCAACCAATTTATCAAGTCATTATTAGAATGGGGTATTATGTCATCTATCTCATTCGGTCTTATCACTTGTATTTTATTAGGATGCGTCCTTCCTAAGATTAGGATTTTTCTTTGGTCAATCTTGTCATTCACCTTACACAAGATGTGTCTTTCTTGCAGTTAGGTGCTTTATCAACAAATGTTCACTTGGTCACCTTTATCAGATGTGTTACTTGCCTCCATCAGGATATGTCTTCCTTGAAATTTAGGCATTGTCACATCGATCGGTCATACCAATCAAACTTTATCAAAATCAATCAATCTTGTCACCTTGGTCAAATAATCTTGCCTTAATTAGGATGTGTCCTTCCTAAAACCAGGCACAATCAATCAAATCAATTGGTTAACCTTTGTCAACTTATCAATCAAATTTGGTCATCTTGGTCAACCTAATCAATCATGTCAAGCAATCTTATCAACATTCTTGGCAAACACTATCTTTTTGGCAAACACTTGGTGGGTTTGGGTTTGTCTTATCTTTTATGATGTGCGATGCTCGAGAGGGGAGGGAATACGATTGAACCGTGCATAGCCGTCGATGATGATTAACTGTGAAAAACATAGAAATTTGGTTATAATGGAATGAATATTAAAAAAATTAACAAAATTAAAATATTATAATTAACAAAATTGTAAGATCTTGTGACATGAAAATAAGAATGCATTTAGTTTAATTGTCAAAATGTACCTATAATATAGTATAATATATTAAAAATATAATTTAATATAATATAATAATAATATAATATAATATAGTAATAATATAATATAATATAATATAGTATAATATAATAAAAATATAATATAATATACATAATATAATAATAACTAGCAATTGCATCTTGGTGTGCAATGGGTACACCAAAGAGGTATGAAAAGTTAATTAGGGAGAAAATCTTTTAATTTTTTTTTGCATACATTTAGATCAAATTGGTTGGTTATTTAAGAAATGATTTTGTTGATATATTATTATTAATATTTTTATTACTACTTTTATAATATTATATTATTACTATTAATTTAGTTTTTATTATATATATATTATACATTTACTATTATATTATTATTATTATTTTATTAATATATCAAGTTTGCATTATGTTACATTATTATTATATTAATAAATGATTGGATTAGGTACTAGCATACCTATATTTAAAAAATATCCAGAGAAATTAATAATGATAGATTAAACTATGAAGGTTATATAAAAGAGGACAGTATTAACCCTTATTAAAGATAGTAATGATAGCAGCCATAAAAATGAATAAGTTGTATGATGGAAGAGATATTTGTTTCAATATTAAAGAATGCAAGTAAACATATAATTAATAATTGTATTATCAGAAAGATATAAATGATTATAAAAATAAAAATATATTAATAGTAATAATAATATATGAACAACATATATTATACCAACAATGATATTCTTAAAGGAGATATTAGTTTCTACAACTCACCCAGTCTTAAGTTTGATAATTAATAAAATGATAGATTTAACATGAGGAAATAACATTTGGAGTTTGGAGTTGATGATAATAATAGTAAGTTCTTAATGGATGTAGGAAAAAACATAAATATGATATTAATAAAAATATTCATATTAACATTGTCAATAAAATAGTAAAATAATAATAGTAATGAGTAATAATAGTATGCAGATAAAATTAGTACTAACACAATAAGACTTTAAAATAATGGGTCACCTCAACATCAACAAATGTAATAAAAATATTAAAAGAAATCTTTAATTACCAATAATGACACTATCAACCTTTCTTAAATTTCTTTTAATACTTGAACCCATGAAATGAATAATAATTATTTTAATGTCTTCCTAAGTTAATGTTTTTGAAAAGGAAAAAACAGGTTTTACAGGGACCTGAAACCACAAAGTTAAAACACCAAAAGATAGAGCAAAACAAGTCCAGACAAACAGACAGCTGTCCCAAAAAGGAAATGACAGCACAAAGAGACAACAGGGTCCAAAAAAAGGACCGCCAAAAAGCCAGAAACAAACACTACCGCACTACTCCAAGGTGTTCATCAACTCCTCGGTCTCTTTTTCAACATCCTTCATATCCTGTAACCCCTGCTTGAGAATTTGAACCATATGTGAAGAAATCGGGGACTTCCTCTTCATATTAGCCCGGGTGCGAGTCAAAATCCCATCAACAACAGATCTGCTGCAACCTCTGTCTGCATCCAAATCCACGACCAGCGAGCCCTTTTGATTTTTTTTGAGCTTTTCCACCATAGCATTAATGATAATGGTGTTATGCCTGGCAATTTTGTGATTATTCTCCACAATGGCCCTAATATTTTGGCCAATCTTGGACAAATTACACTCGAGCCCTGAGATCTCTATTACGGCCTTTTAAATCCCAGACTTCCTTTTAGATCCACTAAGTTAATGTTAATTCATTCTATGTTGTGACGAAACCAATATTAACATTTCTACTCCGTTTGATGCTCGTTATTTGGAATAATCATGATCTTCATTATTGACTTTTTATTAAATGCTAATGTTGTCAATGATAATTTAAACTACTATCTATGTTTTGTGGGAGGTTAAACTCAAAAATTACTTGTGGAATTTATACCGTTAAGAAGAATGAAATTATTTTATATTTTTAAAATTGTGGTTAATTGATAAAAAAGGAAAAAAAAAACAAAAACATAAAGGAAGAAGGTCAAGATTTTGAGAAATGGAAAATAATTGATTTCTTGGACGTATAAAGAATAATAATATTTAAAATTATTGAAGATTTACTAAGAAAAGTATATATATTTTAGGGTCTCAAGTATTAATAGCAATATTGTATTAAGAAATAATTTTCTGTAAACTATAAGTTTACTATAGCTCAATACTATTGAAAAATGAGGTTGAAAAAGGATAATAACATTATGGGTAATCCTGAGTTAATTTTAGATAACATAAAATCAAATACTTAGCTAGTATCACCTTACACCTTAGCGATTGTTAAAAATGATGATTAGATAATATTAAAAAAAATATATAGTTGAATTTTATTTTATTTATTTTGGTTAAAATTATAGGCATGACACATTTGTCTTATCTTTTAACTTATCGTGAAAATGTTTTATTCTTTCAATTGTAAACTCTTTTTGAAATCAGTCAAAACAATTTTTGCTGCTTTGGTCAAAATATTTAAATCATATTATATTCCCCAATATTAATCGCATTGTGAATAAAAAATTTCTTTAACCACCTATATTATAAAGAAAATAAAATAACCCTTAAATAGTAAAAATTAAAATAACTCTTAAGTAAATAAGATAACCTTAGATTGATAAAATAACCTAATTATAATATTAATTGACTTTTATTTACAACTATTTTCATTTTTCTAATTTTATTTACATTTTTACAAGAGAATAATTGTTAACCCATCAAAAATATATGTAATCACCATGTTTTCAAATGGAAAAAAATAACATTAATTATTTTTGAACAATAAGTTGGTAACTATTTTGACCTAATTATATATTTTGTGTTTAAATGGATCATTAAATATACTAAAACATATGTATTCAAAAATATGTTGAATAAATATATAAATTTTATTTAATTGATCTAATTAATTGAAGTGTTAAATGTTAATAATATTTTATTTTTAACATTGAACTCAAGTGTAAAAATGGTTTCCATTTAACTATGTCTGTTTTTACATCAAGCTTTAATCACATTAATATAATGTATTAGTATATCATGCTATAAATAAAAATATATTAGTTTAATTAAAATATATCATTAAATTATAAAGGGTATTGTACAGTTTTTTTTCAATTAAGTTTAAACCTACACTTAATTTTTTTATTCTCTCTATATATTATTAGTCTTATTTTTCCATCTAATTTCTTTTGTGATTTAATCATATTTACTGCTCATTTTAACTCCTTGCTCCCCTACCCTTGCTTTTTTATTCTCTTTTCACCTCCCTTCCTTTCAAGAGGGTCAATGTGCAATCTATATCCTTCCAATCCTCTTCTAATGCACCCATAATATATTCATATTAGGGTTAAACTTAACGTGATTATTATATTCATATTAGGGTTAAAATTAAAGTGATTATAACCATTAATCTATATTTTGGGGCAGCCCATAATTTATTAAAATTGAATGCAACCCTAATTAGATTAAAAATTTATTCTAACCTTAATCCTACCCTAATCATAATTCTAACCATGGTCCACTCCCTATAAATTATTATATTTAAAATATTATAATAATATATTTAATCTATTACTAATTGAACCATAACCCTAACCAAAATATAAGCATAATTCAAGGCTAACCCCATCCCTAACCCCAAATGAATCATAATGTCAAACCTAACCCTAATCCTTATTGAATTGTAATAGTAATTGTAACACTATACAAACCCTAACCTTAATTCATCCTAAAACCCTCATATTAATCTAACCCTAGCCTTGTAAATTGTAATTCTAATCGTAATTAAACATAACAACAATTATAAACCTATAAGAACCCTAACCTTAATTAATCATAGAAATCTAACCCTAATTGAATCATAAGCTTGCAAATTGTAATTCTAATCCTAATTAAACATATAAATAATTATAAAACTATAAGAACTCTGACCTTAACCATAGTTGAACCATCAACATAATTGAACTTTAACCCTAATTGAAACTTAACCTCGACAAAATTATAATCTTAACCTTAATTAAATTGTAATCTAACCCTCACCATAATAATAATATTATATCAATTATTTTAAGAACTTATGTTTATTTGTTATCGTAAATTTATTATATTTTCTTTGTATTTAATTTTGCAAAGTTTTAACATGATTTGAAATGTGCACTTATTATGAAAAGTCTTTCTATTAGGATGCATATTTAAGTTGCTATTATTTTATACAATAAAATATTTAGTGAAACCTCAAATTTATAATATTTCTTTATAAATATATATTGATTTTGAACAAAAATACAATATGAATTTTTTTTCTTTTTGAAATATTTTTCAATTTTAAAAAAAGAAATTGAATATTTTTTATGATTTTAATATAATAATTTAGAAACATATAATTTATGTAATTGTAAATCTAAGATTTTTTTAATTTAATTTTCTAATTTCTAATTTTAAATAGTTAATTTATATTTTTTTTAAAAATAATTATTGTTCATTCTTTTATAATTTAATTATTATTCTAGTGTGAAAAAATATTGTATAATGATATTAAAGAATATTTTTTCAATATTGTATGATGATAAATAATATTTTTGATTGAAAAAGATTGCTTTAAAAAGTCTATATAAAAAGGGATATCCTATCTTAAAAAAATCTTGTATATTTTTTAATTTGAAGTCTATTAATTTCAAAACTTACTTTTATAAAATTTAGTAAGTTTTTTTATTACATTTCTAAATTTATAAACTTACCACGTTGCATTCAAAATAAAATATGGATGAATGTTCAAATGAATGTTCTACTAATTCTTTAGCTAATTATATGTAATCTACTATTCAAATACCCAACAAATAATTAATATATTTTAACATATAAGTGAAGATGTTATATAAGATATTTTGCAATAATAAATCTTGACAATGACAACCAAAACTGATTTGCAATAATAAATCTTTAAAATGGCAGAGGACAGATTATAATTTTTACATAACAATTTATTTGAAAGTAAAAAACATATATATAGGTTGTGGAAATACAGTAAACTAATTTTTAATGATACATAATAGTTTTGATAAAAATTAAAGATATAACTAAATGTTGCATGATTATCCAGTACATGAAACTAAATAGAAGATGAAACATATTTTATATTAACCTATAAGCACCAATGCAAGATCATGATAGTTGATTAGACATATAACCAAATTCTCTTCTAAATTCACAAAAGAAAAAATATTTTTCAACCTTTACATTTTTCAAAAACTGCAGTAATGTCCCCAAACAAAAGTAAAATAATCCACGCCTTTATTATAGCTACCCAATTCCAAAAATGTTGGATGCCTATCTAGTTATAGAATTAAATTTGTGATTTTTTTTTTGAAACAGAGTCACATAAAGAATCAAAAAACTTACATCATCAATAGCTCCTGGCAACTGCATTGATATCCAATATGTAAGAAGCAACCGTTATCAATAACTGTTTTATTTAGTTGGAATAGTCTTTTCTAATGGATTTTTATTTCTTCAAAATTGTAACAATAAAAGTTAATATAATTATTGATTATTGATATTATGTAGTATCTATATTATATATTATGCGATGATTTATTCTATTGATATTATACTTATTTATAATTAACAATCAACATAGTTTTTTCCAAAATATTTTATATCACTTTTTACTTTACATTTTATTTTTTCATATTATATTATATTATATTATAGGTACATTTTGATAGTTAAACGAAATGCATTCCTATTTTTGTGTCACAAATCCTACAATTTTGTTAATAATAATATTTTAATTTTGTTAAGTTTTTTAATATTCATTCTGTTATAACCAAATTTCTATGTTTTTCACAGTTAATCATCATACTAGCAATCGCACCTTGGTGTGCAATGGGTACGCCAAAGAGGCATGGAAGGTATATGTGGGAAAAATTTGGTTTTTTTTGGTATATATTTGTGTATTATATGAGGTAATTAGTGGGAAGGTCTAAATGGAGAAGTGACAACTTCAAATAAACTATGCATCCACTTACATGGATCCAAACACGATTAAAACAAAAAATTTGAATAAGAAAGAAAATTGGGCTCCATTACCAACAAGCTCATGTTATGTTTGCAATAGAGAGAGGGAGAGATAAGGATAGAAAGAAGGAAAGAGAGATAAAAAAGAGAGATGGAGAAGGAGAGGGATAGATAGAGAGAGAGGAAAGATTATATTTAAAACAGATTGAAATCAAATTAGATTAAAAAATAATTTTGAGTTCACAAATCTATTAGCTATCTTACTAGACAAAGGGATGTGAAGCAACATTAGAAATACCTAATTATAAATGAGACAAAATCTACATGCAGTTCTATAAATTTATATATCCTGAATGTGCAATGTATAATTTGCAAAATGTAATTAATCACAAATGGTTGACCTAACATTGGGAAGAGATAATACAACTAATCTAAACAAAAATAATTTACAAAATGACCTCTCATTTCTTGCTAGTCAAACATTTTTTGCATTTACTTTAAGTGTTCTTCACCTTTTGTCTTTTTCCCATCCTCCACCTCCTCCATCTTTTCATTTCATACATATGCATGTTTGGTGAAAACAATTTAATGAAACAATTTAAGGTCTATATATAAGTAGTGATCTACATTACAACTTATGCATTCAAGTTTATGAAGCCAACAAAATGGTCCAGACTCCCTAATACTCAAAATAAAAATAAAAATTAAATTCTAGAAACTAAAGATAAATCCCTCTCTTTTTTGATTATTGAATGCCTAACATTGTGCATATTATTATAGTGCAAGCCAACTACATCGAAGGATCTTTTTAATTTCTCGATCCCTCGAGAATTTCATTAGATGAAAGCTTTTCTTACTTAATTTTCCATTTCTCAAGAATTTGATCTAAATAGATTTTAGGTATGTTAGGTTCTTGTATAATTCAACTAACTGTTTTTTTTTAATTTGAATTCAACTTTTTAAATTAAACTTTTACTTTTTGAAATGTAATTTGTATATATATTTTATTTATGACAAATGATATTTATTTGTAATAATTATTTTGTTGTTTGTTCAGTTTATATTATAAATAATTACAAGCATGTTGTTCTAGATAATATGCTAGTACAAAAATATATATTTCCATATTGTAAAAGTTAGTTTGAATATTTTATGCAATTTTTTTTCTTTATATACTTTGATTTAGAAAATATTCAGTTAACATTATTGACTGAATTTTTTATATCTTTTAACTTTAAAAGTTTTTCTTTACAGAAGGTTCATGTTCCGTAATCATCATAGACTTTTCAAACTGCAGCATACAATTTTCTTTTGAAATGAATAAAAAAATCTTATTTAATTTTTTATTATAAATATAATATATACAATCTATCTTTGATGATGTTTATTTTAAGTTCCTTATATAACTGAAAAAAATTGTTTATGTTAGTTTGTAAGAATTATTAAATAAATTAAAAAATGAATGTTTACTTTAAGTTCCTCTTGTGATGGGAACTTGCTTTGTAAATGAATAATATATGTAATTAGTTTCCTGGATTTATTAGATTAACCTGTCCTGTGATCCATGGGGAAGTATTAGGAAGGCTTAAGTTAGAGCAATGGAGATAGCATGTTGTAATTGGTTTGAATTTGAATGAATCTGGTGCCAGTGTGTGAGAAAGTGCTCTTACCAACACGCTCTCACTACGAGATCAAATAATCTCTTTTGAGATAGGCCAATTCAGTCTATTACGGATTGACCAAATGCAACATCTCAACCTCGATGTTGATGTTATAAGATCAGAATGGAGAAAGAGGCTAATCTTGAAGTATTAAGTGCAAAGCTTGCGCAAGATAAAGAACACAAAGTAAAGGTTGTCTGCATTGTACACAATGAGACTGCAACTGGTGTCACCAAAAATTTGGCAGCAGTATGGAGAGTGCTCGGTAAGCATAGAAATACATAATGCTTTGTATCTTGAAAGAAGGAGCTTCTGCAAAAACAATATGACGATCAGCTGTAGGTATAATGCAATAAAGGTTAGTCGTGTGATTGAAGTATGTACAACCACCATCCACTAAACCTGCATGGTTGCATGCATATAAAACACAAGCAGAGGTTACAATGTTAGGATATGTTCCAGAGTGTTTCATTAATTCTAATATTTTCAGAGCATTCTTGCAAAATCCATGTTGTGCATATCCTGCAATCATTGCAATCCATGAGGTAACCTCCCTTTCAGGCATTCTGTCAAATAGTTCACGGGCCTTTTCTATGTTTCCACATTTTGCATACATGTCTGCCAGAGCATTTCCAACTACAATGTATGAAAAAAATCCTCCTTCCATAACGCTTTGATGGATGTCCATACCCTAATCTATAATGGTTGTGGAATTTGGCTTTACACCTGCCAATTGCATTTCCTTGGAAATTTCTAAATCCTTTTCAACAAATCCATTTTGTGCATATCCTGCAAGCATTGCAGTCCACGAGACCACATCTGTTTGAGGCATCTTGCCAAACACTTCGCATGCCTTATCTATGCTTCCACATTTTGGATACATCTCTACCAGGGAAGTTGCAACTACAACATCTGACAAAATTCCTCTATCCTTTATGCTTTGATGGATGTCCATACCCTATTCCAAAGCCCCCATTTTTGCAAAGGTAAAGAGAATGGTAGAAAAGGTTGCAGAGACTGATCCTCGTGTCTTCTAGCGTGGAGAATCCAAGTAATGTAAACAACCTCGAATCGCTGTCTATTCACAAACAATTGACTCTGTTGTTACATTTGAGCTAGGGTTTCATTACCAATAGAAGAGAAGGGGATTGTTGTGTACCTTAAAACCTGGCCGAAACCCCCTTCGCCAATCTTGTTCTTGACATCAAAATTATCAGTTGCATCTCTATGATTTGGATAATCAAATCGCCAGGCTCCTTCCCCTAATTCAATTCCCCGTCTGTAGAGGCCTTTGTCAAAGGAAAACCAAACTGCTGACAAATTTGCTATGGAAATCACCTGGCAGATTTTTGTTTCGCCATTTCCTCAGAAAGTTGGACCACCTACGCTCTCGAAGGGAAAAGAAAGCAGCCACCATTAGAAGAATTACTCCACAGTAATTTCAACTATTATGCCTGCAATCTTCACTTCTGATCTTCCATTTCCCTATGTGTTCGTCGCTATGAAGTTTTTTGGGCAAACCTTACAATTTAACCATGAAATAATGGAACTAAACCGATACCGAGCTTTCAGATTTAAAAATTAAATTATAGGAAATTCCATTGATAGAAATGAAAGAGTAATTGGCATATATTAAATAGAAACCGGCTATGAGAACTTGACCTTCGAGAAACAAATGACAGTCTTCTATCATTTACTGGGCTCTATAGACATATTTGGCAGTCTAGGGTTGAAACAAAAATCCAACATTCAGCCAGAGCGTATATGTTGGATGAAGCCAATTCCCATGCAACTGCAAAGCTTTTATTGTTGGGGTTGTATCAACGATTTCTTCTGCATCCAAAAAACAACAAATGAAAAGCAATGAAAATTCAATGGACCAAATGATTTTGTCCGCCTTGCGTATCATTTCCAACAGTCTGCACCGTAGATGTGTGAAATCAGCCGAACTGTTTCAGATAGGTAACGCCTTCGGCGTAACGAGAAGCTGTTAAAGGGCCGTATTTTAGGTTAACTGTGCCATGTTTTGTTAGGAAAAATAACTGGCACATTCTTTGGTAGGAGATCTTCTCCACTGTAATGCTGCAGAAAACACGCGATAGTGGTGTTAAACATTTGCAAATAGAAGGTTATAATGACATCCACAAAATAAATAACATTTAACAAAAAAGAATCAATATTTATTAAAAAAACATTTATAAATTTTTTGTGGACGAGATTAAATCAACCGTATTGCATTCCTTGTAGTGAACTCTTGACCATTGATTTCATAATTGGCTTCAGAATTCTCAAATAATAAATATATAATAAAATTAATATAATATAACATAATAACATTAGTATAATAATAATAAAAAAAAAAAATTAAAACATTTTCTCCCTAATTAACTTGGCATACCTCTTCGGCGTATCCATTGCACACCAAGATGCGATTGCTAGTTATTTTTAAATAATATTTTTTTGTTTCTTTAGGTTTATAGGCACGCGCTTTGATAGAAAATTGATTCATTCTGATCAATTTAAAAAAAAAATAGAATCAATATTAATAATTTATTCAAATCAATTAAATTAGTTATTATTCTTGTTTAATGATTTTTACTACTTAGCTTTATATATTTTAGAAAAATTCTTTGTTCTTATTTTAGTTGTAATGTTCATTATTAATAAATTATTTGGTAGGTAATTTTTATGATTAGTAGAGTTTTGTTTTGATAGTTGATTACTTTTAAGTTAGATTAATTTATATGTGATAATCTATTTTTGTTTGGTTATGATTATGTTTATAATTTATGTAATTATTAATTATTAAGTGACATGTGTTGGTAAGTACGACTTCTTATATGTTTTCATTTATTGGTTGATTTGAGGATTCAATTTATTGATTAGCTTGTGTGCTTATATGGTAATTTCTTGACACCATTCTGGTAGTTTTAGGGTGTCACATAAGTGGTTTATGTTAGTATTTTTTTAACAAAAAGTTTGAAGAAAAGGGTTGTACGTTCTAGTTTTAGTTTATATGTTGGAATTGGATATTTAATTCTATATATTTTAGTATGTGTTTATTTAACTAACCTATATACTACAATGAAAATGAGGAAGGGGATTCAAAATTTGTAGCTTTGAATATTTTGAGATCATGAGTATTTTACGCCTTAAAAAATCAATTCATTTGAAGTTTTGACTCCAATACTCAAACCCTATAAGGTATTTTTTATTTAATTTTTATATTTACTAAAAGGGAGTTGCATCATGAAAACAACCTAACTATTTTATTTTATTTTCATTTTACCTATTTATATATATTTTCATGTATTTAGCAAATAAAAAATATAGCTTCACACTAAAATATTATAAAATAACTGGTTGATAAAATATTAGAACAATTATTGAGAAGGGGTATAAAGAGATTCTTTTAGGAAGGATTTTTAGAGATATATTATGAAAATACGATTTTACACTCAAAAAATATAAGTTATTGGTCACTAAGATATTGAAGTATCAAAAATAGATTTTAGGATTAAAAAATATTTTAAACGACATATGCTTATTTATTTATAGAACAATGGGAAACATAAATTAGGTATAATGGGTGGAAAGAGGTTTAATTTTTTAGCATCAAATCAAATTTAACATGTTGTAATCTATATATAATAAAATGGACCTCGTGAAATAGTTTAGTTTTATTCTCAACCATTTTAATTAATCAAATTCCCACCATTAGATTGATCTTTTTCATTTTCATAAATGAAGATTAAAAAAAAAAAAAATTTATTTAGTTTATATATATCCAAGAACAAATTA
Source organism: Sequoiadendron giganteum (assembly GCA_007115665.2). Lineage (NCBI taxonomy): Eukaryota > Viridiplantae > Streptophyta > Pinopsida > Cupressales > Cupressaceae > Sequoiadendron > Sequoiadendron giganteum. The sequence goes on along the minus strand of CM021103.1, from coordinate 376,924,957 downwards.
TTTACTATTAAAATTTATGAGCACATTATTCGCTATACATAAAAATAATTAATGTAAAAAGAAAGTTAAAAATCATAAATCACATAGTAAAATCTCTATATGTATTACCTCCAAATATAGATCCATGTTATTATGTAATGGAATTGATGATAATGATTATATCACATTGCTTTGGTGCATAATCTATGTGTATGTTTGGTTTCTTTGGTGTGTATATATCAATATTATAGAAGAAAAAATGGAGGTGAGGGTACTCAACTTATTCAATCTATCGTTTATAATGTAATCTTAATATTATTTTTTACACAAATAAATTTTAGGAATTTATTTAGGAATTACAAGTGACAATTATTATTAAATTTTAATGGAAATTTTTGATTTCACAATGAATATGACCCCTAAATCCACCATCAAAGAGATGAACAGTCCATATTAATCTAATAAAGATATTACACCAATACCTTCATCTTTCTCCCTTAAATATAAAAACCTTTTTTTAGAATAATAATACTTAATAAATAAAAAACCCATTAAATGTCTATCCAAGGTATCCAATTTATACAGTGAACTATAAAGGGAAACTCTGAATGACTTCCTAAAACAAAAACTACCAAAATCAATCGTATGAAAAAAAAACTAATGCTCCATGAATCTCAATCATCATTAACAACATATTTGATGCATGTGAAGAGTGGGAAAACATTCCCAACTATGGTAATTAAAAATTTAGTGATTAACTATCGTTAACCCCATCTATCATAACAAGTTACCCCACTCTCTCCCCTAATGCCTAAGATTGTGAAAGTTTTATTAATGGAGGTAAATCACTTTGTAATTTTTACCATCACTAATAACCTTCCCTCTTAATATAATTATAACTAATAATCTAAGTCAAAAGAATAAATAATAATATTCATCCATAAACCATCTACATAGGCATCCAACTGTCCTTTCCCAAGATGATAGTGATTCAACCTTAGAATATAGGTTTGCAAGGTTAATATAATATTTTCTTAAGATTATACCACTTATTATTATACATTGTAATAAAATATATGAAAAAAATTGAATCAAATGTACACATGATGCAATTCCCATGGCCTCTTTATCCCAAGAGAACTTATCCATGTTCTTTGGTTTAATAAGTAATTTATATCATTAGCTAACATGTCAACCTTTTGAATCATGAACTTATCACTCTCCAAAAAATAATGAACAAAGTGATAATGAGCGTATGTGTGCTTAGTAAAAGAATGTTACATGGTATTCCCATTCAAATAAATAGTACTTTTATTGTCACATTCAGTTTGATCTATCCTGTAATTAAAACCAATAATTTAACATATAGTATTTTTAAACCATATTTTTTCTAGGAAAATAAACCATTTGATACCACTTACTCATCCAAATAATAATACTATCAAATGGAGAAAATATATAGCTACTAATGGACCTTTGACTATCTAAGTCACTTTACAAAGCTAGATCAACAACACCTTCTATGTCTAGTTATGGAATCTTTTTGTTCAAACTATGGATGTTTTTTTCTTTCAATGATCCATCATCAAGAAGAGGAGAAAATGTGAAATAGGATTGTATCTTAAACATAATAAACATATAATATCAATACATATTATAGCATCATAAATTGTCACCAATGATAATTTTACACTAGATTTTTCTCCCTCCTATGTGCATGGTGATGAATCATAGAATTTCCTAGTTTCTTGTTTCTATTTCATACTTTATCTTTAGTTTTTGCTAAACTTTGAGACATTATCATATCTTTCATATATAACTTTAAGTAATTTAAAGCATTTGGAATTGAACATGTTATATTAATATGTGTATTTATGACTTATGAATTTCCATGAAGTTTAGTAGGATTCTATGTTTAAATTATGGTTGTTGACATTGAGAATGCCTTTTAAAATAAAGACTAACATTTGTAGCAAGATACTTGTCAACCAATAACAATGAGCTTCTTGATGCAGGAGCATTACTCTCAATGGTTTTTTAATGCTTCTTTTGGTTGTGTTTGTAAGGGTTTTGAGAAATCCATTAGAATCATCTCAGGTGGTTAAGATAGCTTTGTTAGACCTATAATTCAAATTATTTGGTTTCCCACCAAAATTGTAAATTTGAATTTGTAGGTGGATTTTGTCTTGTTACAAGGTTGTGGATTGTCCTCAACTCTTGTTTTTGGCTTTCATGGGTCTAATAAGGTCTTAAAAGGACCATGGTAATTCATGTAAGGGTCTTTTGGGTTGATTTTTTTTTTAGTTCATGGGAAAGGTTGCACAAAGGGGTACATAATTTATCAAATTTTATGACAGTTATTAGTTTTTGAAGGGAAAAAGGAGTAAATGCTTGTGTGTAACTATTTTTGAAAGTATTTTGATGCTAAATCAATAGAAGGATACAGTCCAAGAAGTATTGGGAGAAGGATTTGATAAAATACTCTCTTATTTTGCACCTTTTTGATAGTTTTTACTGTGAAACAACAAGAAACTAGCCTGGTATGGAAATTGGCATGTTACATGGTCTAAAGTTGGATGGAAGTGTAAAGCTCTATTTTGAGATTCTAATGTAATTTATTTGGTTTAATTTCTTGTTAGAATAAGCAAGTTATGATGAAAATATTGCTCACAGGTTAGTGATAGACCTAAGGTTTCCAATGCCCAAGAAAAATCTATATCTTCTTTTCCAATCATTGAAAAAATTATAAGATTTGACACAATTTTTTTGTAGATTCTTTTGCATGCTTTTCCAAAAGGAGTGTTAATTTGTTGTTCTGAGTGACTTATGAAAGACAGTGTGTTCCTACTGTCACTTGGCTATTTCAAACCCTGCTTCCTTGGGGTTTTATGGAATTGCTTTGTTTTGAAGTTAGTCACTACCAAGAATAGTGAAAAAGAATCCTTTGGATTATGTGTAATGATTTTAAAACCTAAGAGTGGAAAAGAAATATGAATTTGGATTCCTTTGAGGGTTTGTGTCTAGTGGAATAAGTTTATTTTGTAGTAAATAGGGTATTGTTAGAAGCCACCATTGAAAGGTCTGATAACCTTGGATAGACAGTTGTGGGATTCACATTTCTTTGTCATTTAAAGTCCATAGTGTTTGCAAGATCTTTCCCTTTGAATCACTTCTCAACCCATAGCATAAGGATTATAGTCTGGTGTAAAGGAGTTACAATTTAGACATGATTTACTCGCTAACACATAACTTTATTGTAGGTATTGAATTTTTTTTTTTTTTGTTGGATCAGGGACATCAATATCTAGTGCATTGATATTTAAAAAAAAAATGATAATCTGCTATTTTTCCACATGTGCAAAATAGAGAGCTTGATTTTTAGTGAAAAACCTATGTTTAAACAAACTAAAAAAAATAGATAATAAAACCAAAACATATTAAAATTATATTTCATAGAAACTCATTTCGAGGACTACCATCATCCAGTTGGATCTGTGAAGTCTCCTCCATTTTCATCATCAACCCAAGCTTCAAACGATAATTTTTTGCAAAGATTTGGTAGAAGAGGGGGAGAAGGCGGAAAAATGGGGGTTTTCTCAAACCCCCCTTCGATCAAACCCCCCTTTTTTTCAAAATTTCCCTTTGTTTACATTTTGGACAATGCATAAAAGGTGGGTCCCATCATTAAAGAGGGTTTCCTCAAAGGGGGGTTCGAGCAAACCCCTTTTGGGTTAAAGTGAACCACCTATTTATGTGAACCCTCCAAAATCTAAAATTTTCTTCATGGGGGCATTTTTGCAATTTTCCTTCCTCAACAAAATTGTAAACTAGTTTTGTGGGATCACTAACTGAATGAATGAACTATTAAACTAGTGAGCAATATGCAGAAAATATTATACTCTGTAAACTCTTTTTCCAGGCCATCAAAAGGCATTCCCAAATCCTCAGATATTATCCTCAGCAACTACTTCACAATTTTGCTACACTCCTTTTCAAACTCATCTATTGTATATCTACAATGGAAGATCGAATTTTTTTTGCATAAGTTCCCAAATAAATATAAAAGAGAATTAGGAGCAAGGAAGGAATAAAGGGAATACATCGAATTAGTATGTTGTCCTTTGAATCCCTCTATACATCCATAACCAACAAAATATTATCATTTTTTCTTCTCTAGAAGCTCAAATAATTGTCTTGCTATTCTCCTTGCACTCTCAACCAAATCTATAGGAATACCATGATTCACCACTTGTCATCACAAACACAGATTATAACATAAAATTTCATTACTAGAACAAATTTAAAGATAGTTAAATTACTTTTATGTATTATGCTTGTCACCCGAAAGAATCCCCATTCCTGAAAAGCAGTAGAAATTTCATGTTTCATTTGTTGGTCAATGTGACTCATGTCAGCTAAGGGTAACTCCTCAAAAATACCATCTTCAGACAAAATAAGATAAGATCTAGTGACAATACACACTAATTAGAAAGATTTCCTCCTACGATCTAAGTAGACTTAACATGTAAATAGGACCTAAATAGGTAGAAAACCTATTGAAACCAACAATGGCCTCTTATTCCATCTTCCTTAGCAACATCTAACCAAATCTAGACATTTATTATCATTGTAAATATTTCGTATAAAACTAAATGATACTAAAATAATTAAAATAATGAACAAAATAATTAAATCAAGAATTAAATAATCTATATTGAATATCTAAAATTAACTAATACAAGAAGATTACTTAATTTGATTGATTTGAGTAAAATATTAAGATTCATTCTAAGGTTCTAGACATTGATATGAAAAATGGAACATCTAGCCAAATATTATATATAAAATAATGTGAATCACTTTTCTATCCAAACATATACCTTAAACCTCAAGAAATAATAAAACAACATCATTTAAAAATTCTTATTATAAAAACAAACAAACAAAAATTGAATATCACAAAGTTTATTAATACAACCTCATGTCATAAAAAGTTAAAAATTAAATGCATGAAACATTACAATTCTATTGAAATTCACTAAAATCTAAATAAACACCTAACAATTAGTTCACAATAATGAAGTCCATAACAAATAAAATAAAAGCCACCACTTATTATCTTTGTTCTTATGTACTTAATTAACTAATTTAATCTATCTTAAGATTACTTATAACGACACTATTTATTTTGAGGTTCTTATAAAATAATATCATATATTCAATGTCATGATCAACCCCTTAGTTAACATCCAAATTAACTTTTGATTTAATCTCATAATCAAAATCTACCCACCATTTCATTCGCTCCATGTTGTTCAAAACACACTATAGGATTCACTATTCATTACTAAACTCAAAACACACCTACTATTACTAATTCACTTAAATCAACATCTCAATATTTTAAAACCAATTACCAATTCTCAATGCCTCAATAAAGGTTAGTGATTTCATCTAATTTCTAAGATATTTAATTCATTAGTTTATTATATATCAAAAAATATAATAAACTAATTATCTATCAAATGGAATCTAAAAGTGTGATAAGACATTTATAAACATTGAATATGTATAATTGAATCACAACTAACCTAGTTACATTCATAATTATAATAAAAATCATTTTTGCAATGAAATTAATGGTATTGAGAAGATCCACAAGTTAATTAATGATTTTTTATTTTATTTTTGTTATATTAGTTAGTTAAATAACCACATACTAAAATATATAGAATTAAATATCCAATTCCGACATATAAAATAAAACTAGAATATAAAACCCTTGTCTTCAAACTTACATCAAAAAAATACTAACATAAACCACTTATGTGACACCCTAAAATTACCAAAATGGTGTCAAGAAATTACCATATAAGCACACAAGCTAATTAATAAATTGAATCCTCAAATCAACCAATAAATGAAAACATATAAGAAATTGTACTTACCAACACATATCAGTTAATAATTAATAATTACATAAATTATAAACATAATCATAACCAAACAAAAATAGATTATCACATATAAATCAACCTAACTTAAAAGTAATCAACTATCAACACAAGAATCTACTAATCATAAAATTTACCTACCAAATAATTTATTAATAATGAACATTACAACTAAAATAAGAACAAAGATTTTTTCTACAATATATAAAGTTAAGTAATAAAAATCATTAAACAAGAATAATAACTAATTTAATTGATTTGAATAAATTATTAATATTGATTCTAAAAATTGATCTGAATGAATCAATTTTATATCAAAGCACATGCCTATAAACCTAAAGAAACAATAAAATATCATTTAAAAATAATTATTATAAAAATAAATAAAAATTAAATATCACGGAATTTATAATACCACTTCATATTATAAATATTAAAAATTTAAATGCATATTTTAATTGATTTGAAAAAAAATTAACATTTATACCAAAAATTCTAAAAATTGATATGAATGAATCCATTTTACCTGAACATATACCTATAAATCTTAAGGAACAATAAAACAGAATCATTTAAAAATAATAATTAATAATACAGTTAGAAAAATCAAATATTACAAAGTTTAATAATTCTCCAAATTTAAAATTTATTAAATGAAACATTATAATTTCATTTGAATATATTAAAATCTTAGAAATATTTCAAAATGAACATCTAACAATTACTTCACAATAATCAAATCCATAACATTATAAAAAAACATTGGAAGAAATAAAATAAAAACAGCCATTGTACCAAATCTTGGCTTTATTAATATTGGTCCAAGTTATTTATCTTTCTGAACTTGCAAGCTATCACGGATATTATCTTGAACAAGAATAGTAATTGCACCATCGTCTGTGTGTTCATGAGTTCCCGGAAATTTATGTGGTTCTGGGCATGGAGGATAGTAATTTGCTCTTTAGAAAATATTGTATACAAATTATTTTTCCAGACCATCAATGGGCATGCCCAAATCCTCAGATGTTATCTTGAGCAAGTGCTTCACAAGTTTACTGCACTCCTTTCAAAACTCATCTATTATATCATAAGTTCTTACATAAGTTCTCAAACTACATAAGAAAATTGAAGAAATATTTAAAAGGAACATTAAGAATGAATCTAAGCTTTTCTATAACCTACATTCTGTGGGTGTTGAGGGCCAGAGATGTGGAGATTTGAGGGAATGAGTTGAAAGGAAGGCATAGAGGGAATCCATCCAGTGACATCGGTGTTCATTGTGGCCTGATTTTTAGACCTCGACTGGGACGTGTGATCATCAAGAGAATTAATCGTAGCTTTGGCTTTACTTTTCTCATGATCCCCACCGCTTCGCTGCTGCCCCTTAACAGTCTTTGTCACCATCTTACTCCGTGCAAATGATTTGGTGGCTAACTTTATGCTCAAATGAGTATTCCAGTAGAGATCGCTGAGGGAAAATGAAAAGCAGAGATAAACTTTTCAAATTTAAATTTTGTTGAAACAGCGGGAAATTTAGGTGGTTTTGAAATTCAATTTAGGCGCGATGGAAGCTAATAATAGCAGGTGGCCTTCGGATTTTGCAGCAGACAAAGTTACAGACAGTACGGGAATTCACTGCCGAGTTACGGTACTTCCCTGACAAAATCCATAAGACTATGCATCAGCCATCGGATGACCATAGCGTAGCCAGTGTCGGACAAACACATCGTAACTCCAACGGAAAACGATAAAGGGTAAAGAATATAGACCGGTCAGAACTTAGTGTGTGACACTTAATCCCAGACCTAAAAATCTATGGTTTGAAAGAACTTAAAATGTGATCAGTAGTGTTGTTTCCTCTAAGTTAAATGTGCTCACTACTTTGTTGAGCATGACATTGAGTGAGTCTTCCCTCCACTAAAAGATTCATTCTATTAATTTTCAATATAGCGATAAAGTTTTGGTTCATTCTATTAATTTTCAATATAGTGATAATGTATTCATTTAGTAGCTTGTTTGGACAACTGGAATAACATATGCAGGCCTTGGCTCAAATTCGCTCAGAAGATCATCTAGAAAAGCGGATTGGTAATGGGATTTGGACTGAGAGCCACTTATTGCGTCATATTTTGTTGTACGCTCGGCCTCTATGGTATGAAGGATTTCTTATCAAAAACCATGACAGTAACTATGTATTCCTTGCATCTCTCATTGCATGCATGTCTGTAATTACAAAAATCCGATCAGTAAAGTTCATTTACTTTTCTTGCTTCTGGGCGATGCATTCAGAATTGTGAAGCTCTGATACCACGACCTCAAGAATAGTATACATATGTTCGATTTCAAGCGGATTCGACCCACAACCTCCATGAAAATAATCGGCAGAGCTTCCTCGCCAGTCTCTTAGCTGCAATGCCATTTTCTGTATATTTTACTTAAAATATTTCAATGGTATCGGAGTTATCAGCCAATCTATTTTTGGACATTACACACAAACAAAAATATATATAAAAAATGACCGACTAGACTGTCCAGCATATAGATTCGACTTTTGTTTCTAGGCATCTTGTACAACATCATTGGCGAGATTGGATAAAATTAAATATGATATTTATATAAACATAGAACTAAATGTACGTTATTATTTATGATTATTAGGAAAATATTTATAATTGTTTATGAATTAGGGAAAGATCTGGGTAAATATTTTGAAAATGTAAAACATCTTTGAAACTAAAGATTTATAAAGTGTAATTAAGATTTAATTTAATATTCATTATGAAACATGTAAATCAAAGAGATTAAAAGAAGAATGTTAAGTGATAATTTATCTCATAAAAGTATTTTATTTCATAGTTTGAAGCTTAATGTTATTTGAATCAATTACATTTGTATTTTGATAGTAGTTTTTTTTAGAAGATTTCTTAAAAAATAGATGGTTGAAAAAAAAAGAGAGTTCATGATCAAATTAAATATCAAGAAGAGAAACACTTTAGAAAATATTATGACAAGGTATGTTGTTTCATAAGCTATATTAGACCTCATGAATATTAACTCTTGTATTCTTCTATTCTACTTGTAAATAAATAATGATTACCTTTATATTGTATCCCTTATGTAAATTAAGTAGTTATTATTGATAAACAAATAATCTTAAAATAAAGAGTTTGTAATGCAATCATGTAAAATTAATATATAAAATTAAATAAATATAATAATTGTATATAGTTGTTGATTTGATAATGAGTTGTTAATCAATTTTTTTATTATAGAATGAAGAATTTTCAAAATGACTACCTTGAAATTAATTATTTTTTTATTATATAATTAAGAATTTTCAAACTGTCTACTTTGAAATTAAATATCCATGAATTTATACTGAATTAGGGAGTATGATTTCAAATATTTTAACTCAAATATCATAAATGATAAATTAATGTGAATAAAATTTGAATATTATTTTTTGAATTTTAAGGGTCAAAACATAGGTCTAAGATTGATCTAATATTTAGGTAAAAAATGAATGTTAAAATATGGTAAAAAAATAGACATAATGATATGGAAGTATACATATATGTGCAAATATTCATAGGATTAGGCATCAATTAAGGCTAAGCTGAGGGTTCAACTAGTATTATGATTTTATGATAAAGCTTCTGGTTAGGGTTATAATTGGAGGCGCCTATTTTCATCAATTTTTATCAACGCAATGAGCACCTATAATGGTAACTCTCTACATATTTTATATATATTAATATTTATATATGTATGCTAGTTATAGCATTAATCATTATTTGGTATGCAACTAATATTTATTATGTTGAAAGGTGTAATTAAGGTGGTAGCAAGGGGTTGAGTGTAATGGTGTGAATGTGCTAACAAAAAATATGAAAGAACTAAGATACAAAAATAATAAAAAATAAAAAATAAATTTAAAATGACCTACACACAAAAGTTTAATAACTCTACAAAATATTTGTTTGCATGATTATTTTCATTTACCTTATAGTAAGTAAAATAATTCCAATGAAATAACTTTACTAGTTATACCCTTTAAGAAATAAAATAATATATACAAATAAATAAAAATATGTGATAAATAATTTATTTCAAATTAAATATAGATAAAATAGTATCTTAAATTCTAAATTTAAGTAAAAATAAAATAGTTTCTAAAATTTTAATTATTTTAAATATATTTTAGTATATAACATAAGTGTGTTTTATGTATTTCATTAATAAAATAGAAAATTACGTAGTATTTTTTATACTCCTAAAAAATCTAATAAAAATAAATAAATATAGAATAGTAAAAATTAACAATCAATGAAATTATAAAAGTGTTATTCAAGTATTTTTTTATTATTTAATATAAAAAATATATGATTATAAAGTCATCAATCCAAGTGGGAACCTCTCAAGGTTGCTCTCTATAACATCGACAATTAAAAATTTTGGTTTATAGTTGTCATAAAAAAATCATTTCACTCCAAAATTTGAGGGGAGACTTTGTGAAGTAAAGGTGAGGCTTTATGCTTGTAGAGCCATGAACCTAAGTTCAAGCCTTATAGGGTTACCCTCTATCACGTTAAAAATTGAGAAATTCAATTCATAGTTGTAGTCAAAAAGTGTTTACCTCCAAAATTATGTTCATCACACATTATGTTGGTTAAATTGTGGCATTGATGTTGTAGCTACTAAGTTTCAAACATTCATTGGGCCATTGTGATCATGGGTATAGTGCTCTCATTGATCCAAAGTGCTCATAGATCTTAACTTTCACATTGATGATGTTGTTGTTCATGCCCATGTCTTCATGCTTCAAACCTCATTGGACATTTTGCTCACAAACTTTGTACTCTTATTGGAGTATTGAGCTTCTGGATTTGTACTATTTACATTAATGCAATGCATCCATGCCAAGGATGAGGTCTACCATTTGTGACCCCACCTAACTCTAAACCAAACTAAAAATTATCGTATTACCAATCAAAATAATAATAATAATTTTTAAATAATATCTATAAACATATTGTAAAACAAAAAAAAATATTCTTAAATCTGATGTAAAATAATATAACATAAATATATATTTTTTTTTATGACTAAATAAATTGAAATAAACTAACATAATTATCTTTAGAATTATCTATATGAAAGATTGATAGCTACCTTTCTTAAACTCAAACAATCAACAATACATAGAGGTGGAAATTAAGCTATGTTTATTTAGTTCATTCTAGTCTTCCGTTAGAATGTTGGTACAAATAACTCGGCCAATACCTTATACAGGTGACAAGAACTTCCCAATTGCAATACTTATGTAGCCATTCAAAGAATAGGTATTAATGCTACAAATCACTCATTCTTTATTCATTCAAATAATAGACATCCATTTTAAGGTATAAAGAAAAAGAAACTAGAACTGACACAATCCAGTTAGAAATTCATGGCTACTCTCGTTGCTAACACCTCACTTTTCCTCCAGTATATTCTAATTTTTCCAATCTACAATTATTTTCATTTGGTCGAACAATTCCATGAACTCCAACTACAACCTCATTCTGTTCACTTGGGTCTACATTCCTATGCTCGAGTGTACAACCTTTCTATGGCATTGTCTTCACACTTTTCACCATATTTTATGTTATTTTCTCTCTATTATTTCACTTCTTGTTGTCATCTCCCTTTTGCAATCCAATCAGCCTCCTCCAAGTGATCTATCATTGCATTCCCTAGGCATAACCATCCTTAACCTTGCATCAATCCCTCTTTGTCTTTAAGAAAATATTTCTTCATCCATGAGCTGTCCACTTCTATATGCAAGCCCATCCTTCTCTTGACTGAAAAATGTTCGTCTTCTTCTTAATAACTCTTTCTTGGCGAAAAATTCTATCTTTTTCCTCAAGGTGGAGATACATATGTTTCAACCAACCAATTAACAACCAAAAGGAACACACAAGTAGAGCACACCATAATGCCTACACTTGTCAAGCACAAAGGATAAGGGAACACCAAAAATAGAAAACCAAGATGAAAACCAAAAATGTGCACATAAATTTTTTGATGCCCTACATTAGGCTCCCCAAGGGACAAAATATGTAGCACATGAGGGCATTGATCATAAATTATTTCTCTATTTTTTTCTTTCGCATCTTCCAACATAATTCTTGAACATTAGTCATATGTTCAACCTATTTTCATTTGGCTTTTCTTCTATTTATATCTTCTCCTTCTTAGGTCTTTTTCATATACCAACGTCCAAAACTCCATCTCCCGTTCACATACATCATTGTCACCATTTGATTCCACATCCTTTTTGTCTACTACTTTTAAAGTATTCCCATCAACAATTGCTTTCGAAGAAGCAAGAGCATCATCATTTTAATCATTCACATCAACTTTGTTACCTTTCACCTTGCATGTGTTCTCCTCAAGATTCTTCCTAGCTATTCCCGAGTGAATGGCAATTTTCATTTCTATTGATATTTCATGAGTCAATACTTTTGTTTCTTACTCTTCATTGAAATCATCTATTTTTTTGTTTTCAAAGTTTCTTGCATCCTCCTGACCAACATTTTCCATTCCATCTTGAATTTTTGTCTTCTTTTTCTTCTCTTTAGGCTCAATTTCCATGTCAGCTTTCGGCAAGGCTTTTCCTTATTTCAAGGAAACTAGCTTCTACCCTCATCTTTCCTTGACAATCATCTGCATAGGCCACGTCAACTTCTTTTTCAATGGATAACCCCAATCATATTCTTGACTTTTTTCCTCAAGTTGTTGCTTCACCAATGACTTGCATCTCTCCAAATCTCTTCTCAACTCTATCATTGCTCGATAAAACTCTACATCATATCTTATCTTATTAACCTTCAAAGTGTCCTTTTGTTTGAGTCTGTCTTACTACTGCATCTTTTATTTTCTCTTCTCCACTTCGTGATACCTCACCTAGTCTCCTTTTCCTCTGTCTAGTCTCTTGGTACCCAAGTTCTTATTGTTAACCTATCAAAACTTCCACACACACATACTTGTCAAAAATCCCACAAGCATTCTGACTTCCACTTCCCGAACCTTTTAGGCTCTGATACCAAATCGATAGCTACCTTGCTTTAATTTCAAATAGTCAACAATACACAAAGGCTGGAATTAGGCTACATTTATTCAGTTCATTCTATTCTTCTGTTTGAATGTTGGTAAAAATAACTTAGCCAATACCTTATATAGGTGATAAGAACCTCCCAAATACATTACTTATGCAGCCATTAAAAGAACATGTATTAATGCTACAAATCACTCATTCTTTATTCATTCAAAAAAATTCCACTATGAGGAATTCAATATATTGATTCGACAAATCCTATAAAAACCAATCTAAATACCCGATTGTATGAGAATCAAAAGACCAATTTGTTAAAAAGAATAAAAGTGAAGTGAATAGCACATTATTAAGAAAAGGGCAGAGCCTAGACTCCCATGGAGGAAATGGTCCAAAAATAGAAATTCTCATTTCTTGACATTTCCATACTTCCTATCAAACCATGAGGAGGACAACATCCAATTTAGTGTATGAGAACCAAGATTCTTGCAGTATTATACTATTTTTCAATTATTTAGATGTCAAACATACATGGACAATTTAAAATTGTGGGACGAGAGCTTCAATAAATTTTAATGCATATTATCACACTCCATCATAGGGATTGAGTCATTCATCTACATAAAATTGCATGGGAATATTGGATAAGATTGGAGAATATCATTGGTCTTTGACAACACAATTGTGTCTTCAATAAGTTTGATTGTTTTAGGCTACCAAATTTCTATGTGTGTAATTGTAGCTCATCGAATTGAACCAACATTGTTATGATAAAGGCATGACATAATATAGTTACAAAGAAGGCTCTGCAACGGTGAAGCGGGAAAAGGAGCGGGACTTCAAATTTAAAAACTTCAAGCATCGATTATGGCAAAGGCTTTGATTCTACTCCTTTTTAGTTTCTTGTTGTTGGGTTTGTTGGAGGATGTTGTCTTTACTTTTTCTATGGGTTTGGTGGCTTTCTCCCTATTTTGACAACCTGTTTCTATCGAGGTGAAGATGGGTGTTGTGGTTGTGGTTGGAACCTTAATTTTTTGGTTTTCTCTTCTATTGTTCCTTTTGAGGTGGGATCTACTCCTATGGAGGTGGAGTATGGGGTTGCTGGAGATTTTTGGGTCTTGTGGAAAAGGTTTTCATGTGATCATCTCCATTAGAGGGGAGCTCTCTCTATTTGATTTTGAGGTAGAACTTACTTTCTAACCTTCATTGATGTTTATAGCAACAATACTTAGGTGTAGTTTATAAATGTGGGCAACAAAACATGGATTTCTTCAAACCATTATTTGGTCTAAGGGACAGTGGATTGACATCTACATGGATTTTGTGTTGGGATTACCTTGTACACATTAAGGAAATGATTCCATTTTTATTGTTGCGGATCAATTCTCAAAGATGACACTCTTCATCCAATGAAAAAGAATATAGATGCAAGTAAGGTTGCTGATGTATTTTTTAAGGAAATTGATCGCCTGCATGGATTGCGCAAAACTATTTATAGTGATCGAAATACAAAGTTTTTAAGTCACTTTTTGAAAAATAAAATATCAAAAACTTTGACATATTGTGAACATCAAGCATTAATTAACAAAATAGTTTGTGAAACTAAAGTTTAGGATTTAATCAACTTGACAGACCTGTAGCCGGTTATACTACTCTTGATCCCTCCCAAAGTATATGTAGGTCCATCATGAGGTTATGTACTCCGCCAATAGAAAATGCATAGTACAAATTGAAATTTGAGCCGCTTTGTTCATACAACATTCTCCATCTAGCATTGTATGCCCTAGCTGCATGATTTATTTTTATTGGAATGCTCTCAATCTCATGATTTCCTTTAGTAATCATCCATAAGATGTAGCTTAAAGCAACGTAATGCTCTGCAAACAAACCGGTCGATGATGGAATGGGTTTCTAGAACACAAATAACTAGTTTTCTAATCCCTTCACCTCTCATCCTATTGAATTATAGATATATAATTTGCGAGTCTTCAATACGAAGACAAGTTGGAGAATGTCGTATAAATAAAGCGGCTTGTTGGAGTTTTACTCCACTCTCGTGCCTGTCTCTTGCTCCTACTACGCCATCAAACTTACCTGATTATGGTATCACGACATCTATCGAATTACCATCACCTATCTCTCTCCCCATTCATGGTCTCACTGTTGTCATCATCTTCGTTCCCTGCATTACCGTGGACCAACCACATGATGCCTACGATAATGCGGTTAACCGCCAGGAACCCATTACCACTCTCCCACAGTTTGATTGCTAACTTGTCACAGTGGTGAGGTGACTATCGGCACACCATAGCCGTCCTATTCTCTGACCGAGGTAGCACGATGAGGATTAAATCACACTATAGAGAATATCAAAACTTATTACAAAAATGGTTCACTTCTTGAAACAAGGCTCACTACCTGGAATAAGGCTCACTGCCTGAAATAAGGACTCATTGTCCATAACAAGAAATCACTATCCAGCTACAACTTGGAGGGCTGACTACCACAAAGATACAAAGAAGAAGAAAAAGAATTGTTACAGAGAGACTACAATCCCAATGCAACAAAGGATTCCACCACAATCTCTTGATCAACTTGCATTAATGATAGAATTCGCCTTCTACTCACTACATCCAGAAACTCAACATTAAGATTTGTAATGATCTACCACACACAACTCAAACACAATTTATGAATAGCATCAATGTTGCACCTACTCTTTCACTTGTCTTCCTTCTTTTCTCTTGTATATTTTCCATTACTAGCTCATCTTGTATTTATACTATCTCCAACCTTGAAAAAGCTACAAAGCCAGCCATCCAACTTCAAATTCAAATTAGGTCGGTGCCAAAACATCCTAGCGTAGAATTAGAATGAGGGCGACCCAAACATATACTTCACCAGGACCCAAAATAGATCCAACACGATTCATTAACTTCAAAGATAGTGCTTAACACATGGCCATCCAAACCAATCTAAGAGACATAGAACAATTAAGCTCAAAACTTCTAGAAACTAGAAATATCTTCAATGCAATCAGGACATATTAACTCTAGAATAGAAAGTCAATAGACTTCATCAAAGATAAATCTGAACCGATAACTTTTCTCCTGGACCTCAACCAAAACATATAAAAGAATAGCTCAGAACTGGTGAACACAACTCAAAATTCACAATGAACCAACAACCAAAAATTTGGATATAGAAACCTTCAGTAACTATGGCCAATATATCTGAACCACACAAACATAGGGTAAAATACCGGATCATCATCTTGAGCAGCAACTGAATACTTGTAAACTTTATTTATACAATTTCTTCAATATCTTCAACATATACAACCAACAACAACTAGTAGATAATCAATTGACCAGTTGCCATCAATGACAACACTTTCATTCCTTCCTCCATTCTTGCAACATACACATTAACAAACATAAGATCAGATGAGTCTTGATAGATGGTTGAGAAAGGTGTTTCCATCGAGAGGGCAATTATTGCAAAGGGCTTGATCAAAATCTTTAGGGAAAATAAAAAATTGAACACTTCAAATGAAAAGAGAATAGTTTGGTCGAGGAACAAGAATTTTACAAAAGATGGAGTCATAGATGCAAAGGTAGCAAACAAATGCAATCCTATCATTAGTCTCAAAGGACCTCTACACTAAACAATGCCCCTCAATCATGAAATTTTTAGCAATCAACGAATGCAGTCCAAAATAATCACAAAGGTGAGGTCCTCCAAGACCCCCTCTTGAAAGACAAATGTCCACACCCCTCAGAGAATCAATTGAGTTTTTCTTGAATAAACTAATATAATTAAATTTTATCCAACTTCTAGAAATCAAACACTACAAACTGGTCTAGTGGAATGGCAATGGCTTAGGTTAGTATCATAGATTAAAAGGATACATGAGTTCCTCATGTTACAAACTCAAGAATATCATTCAGGATCTCATTGACCAAGCTGACATATCAATATACAATTCATAAGGTTCCTCAAACAATGATCACACCATTTTGAAAAATCCCTTTCAAGATCATGGGGTGAAAAAAGCCTCTAGTCCAGGGACTAATACAAAGAACCAAGCCAATTGTATTAGCATGGCACATGAGAATACCATGAACCATGTTCACCAATCTGATAATAACGTATCCACAACTAACATCAAGGCGAAGAATCCAGAATGGATTGTTACAACCTATAGATCTAAAGTGACTTTGCAAGGTGGCCTCAGTCAAAGAGTTAGCATAACCTTCTAGATCATCTAGGGAAAACCCCTACACAAATATCAATTCTAGAGCTACTTTGCATGTCTCCTGCACATAAATGCATCCTTGAAAAATAATTGTAGGAGACTTCAATCCGTATAGACCTTAATATTGATCAATTTCAAGCCATGGTAGATTACTTGGCTACTATGCATCATATACCATGTAGTGGGAGCATGATTTCCCTTCATAAAGACCTAATCATAATGATCCACTACACCTTGATGTATTCCTAATGTGAAGTGGATCAAGTAAAAATTGTAGAACAGTAATGAAATTCAAATACCCAAATGGAAATAAACATTAAAACCCACTTACTAATGATATTGAATTCACAATGCATGAATTCAAAAAGAAAATGATTAGCAATCTCAAATCAAATCAAAATAATTCAAAACATAAGAAAATCTTGCATCCAAATTTATAAACTTGTTGATGGATGGCGTTGGATTGCTCCTTAAATTGTAAAAGCTCAAGATTAGCAAGATAGAAAGATGAATGATGAAATGATCAATTCTCAAAATTACATGAATTCTCTACTCAAATTCTAGGTGATGATTGTGGAGGATGAAAGGCTATTTTATAGATTTTGAAATTGAAGATCAATAGCAGAGAATTGATCTTGAAATCAATGGTTGAGATGAAATCAAGGAAGATCAAGGATCGAGATTGAATCAAACTCAAAATATCTCCATATTTCAAGGATATTGGTTAATATATTTTGAAATAGATGTGTGAGTATGATCATAACATAATCCAAACCTAAAAAATCTATACTAAATAAAGCAAGACTTAGCTAGTTAAGTCAAACTCCAAATGAAATAATTGAAAATATAGAATCAAGAAGCCATTTAAGCATAAAAAATTAAGAAATACATAAAGGAAACTAGTTAAATTACTCAAAAATCATTCCATTGGGGGATTGGTGTTGCATTGATGTAGAATGTATACCCTTTCTCAATCCCTAGGCTGAAACAAGCTTCTAGATAGAATCCATAGATGAATATTGATGAAAATAGACATAAAGTAAGCTAAAAATGGATGAACATCTAAAATGGATGCAGGACGATGAAAGTGATTATTCAAATGTGCAACATAACTTTGCTAAAATGGGAGTGGATCCATTTCTCATAAAAATGAGGAATATTTGTAGGAGAAAATGGTGAATCAATGGTTAGGATTGATTTGATGAATCAATGTATGAGAAGCAATGAGAGGTGAAGGCATGGATCAAGGATTCTCATCAATGGATGAGAATGCAAGTTGAAAAGGATCAAGGATTTAATCAATGGCTCTAATTGATTCAAATAAGAACACTTCCTAAAAATTAGGAAGTTGTTAGGAATTTTGTTGCAAGATATTCCATTTCAAATGGAGTAATATTCTAGGGGAATATTCCCATGCAAGTGGGAGGGAGAGAGAAATTATCCAATTAAGTAATTTAATAAATTACTTAATTGTGAAATTAAATTACTTAATTGTGAAAGATGGAGGGAAATTAGGATTTTAATTAAATAATTAGCTTATTTAATGAAAAGAGGTTTAATGAAATTTAACTAAATAATAAAGATTATTTGATTAAATGAGAAGACATAAGCAGTTTAATTAAATAATTTGCATTACCTAATTTTAAATAAGATGAAAATTAGCATGAAAGGGTAAGAATTAGCCAAATAAGATCGATCATTTAATTAATAGGAGAAACTGATGTTTTCAATTAAACAACTAGGATTATTCAATTAAGGAGTCGAAAAAGAGGTGAATTTAGGACAAAATGGTGTTAGTAATCAGATTTAGATGTGCAATATCAGTTAGGGCAATTTTAAGTGTCTACATTTTTCCCCTCTTTGAAGTGAGGTACCTATTACATTAGTTCAAAGACTAACGCTTTTCATATTTTCATTGTTGTTCAGATCAAAAATTTAAAAAATTGTTGATTTTTCGGATGCGCCATTGTTTCCCTAGCGGAAGGAATCAAGCTGGTACCCTACCAACATAATTAAATAATTAAATTAATATTTCTTCATTTCATATTCATCTATTAATTAAATGATTTTATATTATTTAATTAATTCACTTTATTCTCATTGTGCTTTGATTAATTAAATGAATTTATTTATTTATTTACGTCACTAATTATCTATTTATTTTGAACTTAATTAAATAAATTATTATTATTTATTTAATTACTCTTTCCCTTTTCTTCTATAGTTAAATGATTATTTCTAATTATTTAATTATTCATTAATCACTCCCTTTTCTTCTATAATTAAATAATTGCTTTTAATTATTGAATTATCCATTCATCTTTTTCCTCTATAATTAAGTAATTATTGTAATTTATAATTATTGATGCACCCTCTTCTATATTGAATAATTATTTCAATTATTTAATTTATCTAATTTTATCTCTTCTCTAAATAAATGAAAATTTTCAATTTATTTATTTAGTCACCTTACACATTCAACAATAATTTTATTATTTTAATTAATTATTAAATTCCTCATGCAAACCTAACTCATCCTTCATCTCACACTTTTTCTAGTCCTTCTTTCATGCAAATTAGTTAACTCTAAATTTGGTTCACTTATCTTTCATAAGTTGAGTTAACTCATTCACCTCTTCATCTCAAGCAATCTTGACCATTGATAATAATCATTGCACCTCTTAATCTACACCATTTCTTTGATTTAAATTTTTATATAAGCAATATATCAACGTCATTTTAGGACAACCACATTCTTTGACATTTTGTGATCACTACCATTCTTAAGCTTATTGTAGATTGTGCACACTAAATTACTAGAGAAAGCAAACAAATTCAAGAAGAGCAATGGAGGAGAATAAATCTTAGCTTTTGAAATGAGGTATATTTGCTTTATTTTGTGATTTCCATTGTCATCTTGTGATTCATTATTATATTAGGCTCTAATATGGCTTGATTAGTTGTGGTTATCAATGATTTCATGCCATTCCTTTAATTTTTCCCTATCGACAAACTAGTGAACCAGAATTAGTTTGTGAAGCAGAACTATTCTTGCAACAAAACACATCTAAGAGATTCTACATTGCATCTGTGCACTGGTGCACCACATCTATTGTACAATGCATGCAAATTTTTTTGTACCACATGTGTCATTTTTTGCACCACATTTGACTATGGTTTTGGAATCTTTCTTATTTTACTAACAATTTCTTTTCTAATCTTTTCATAAGGCTAACAATCTATTTTGTAGCTCTAATATTGCATTCATATTATCTAGGTTGTTATTTTTTATGTTTGGAGTCGATTTCTAATTTTAAATTTCCTCAAACTGGTACACCACAACTGTCTAAAACAACACCATAATTGTCAATTTCTACATTGCATCATTGCATTACATCTATTGTGTTCTACATCATATCCATTCAATTCTACACCACATCAAGGAAGGTAAAATTTGTCAATTTATATAGGTTGATTCTTGTAGATTAGGGTTCTCGCGTACTGATTTCTCATTTTTAGCATAGTGTGGTGATCGTTGGGAGTATTTAAATTTAAACCACTAATCCATTTTATGCAGGTTGTGTGTTTACGATTTATTAAATTAGGAAAAATTCATTTCATGCTTAAAATTAACTATTCACTATGATTGGTGCATTTGTAAATGCCAATCTTGTTATCAAAGGTGTGTTCTCTACATATCCTCTTTTCTTACGCTTCGTGCAATCTTAGGTGATGAGAAATAGTAACACATAAACCTTCCCCCTTTTTTAATTAGGAGGTCTGCCCTAGGACACATCCTTATGGGGAATGTAGGGGTTCAACCTTAATTGATGTTTTAGGGTGCACTAGGGTAAGTTCAAAAAGATGGGGAGTCAAAAGGGGGTTTAAGTGGCCACTTTTTTTTTGAAATCAGCAAATACTGACCTTGGACGTGAAATTGAGGATAGTTACACTCAACATTTTGAGATGCAACAAAAACAAGGATTGTATTGCTCTAAGTCAAATTTCTAAACTGCTAATTTATTTTGAAAATGGTTGAGATTAAGGGGTTCAAAAGAGGGATGCATAGAAATTGGTGTTGTTTTTTTCTTAAAGACATAACATAGCAACTTTCATGCGTACCTAGCATGGTCAACTCTATTTTTAGTATTTTCAAAATCTCTTTGGTGATAAAGTAGATAATAGTGTAGTTGATGCACGATTTTTCTGATAATTTTTTAATGAATATTTTATTTTTTATTAATTTTCAAAGTGGACACTTCTTGTAAAATAAAATTTTGGTTGTGCTACCCCTACAAATTTTGGAAACTAATTGAACTTTTCTTCTTTTAAAAAAATAAAATGTAGAATGGACTGTAGTTTCTAAAAATGTAATTTATTTAAAATTTTGATGAACAGTTAATTTATAATGAAAAAACACCAAAAAATGTTTTTTTCCAAAAAAAGAGACACACAAACAAAAGAAATTATAGATCAAAGGCTTAGCATTGTCAAAAAGTGAAAAAAAATGAAATCGTTGTATAACTAAGAGAGAGCCTAACATTACCTAGGTGTTTAATTTTTTTGACATTGAAACACGTACAAACCTAATGGTGAGCAGAAACCTGATTATGTGAAATATTGTAGAATTTTTAAAAACATGTCTCTGGTCGTTGGGAAGGCCCTCCAAGCCTTTGGGTTGGTATTCCATAGAAAATAGCAAGCATAAGGCTTGGGGATTCCCAAAGCTCACATGGTATAACACAAGTGTATTATAACGTGCTCACATGATATAAAGATAGTGTGTTATAACACACTCACATGATATAACGCGAGTGTGTTATAACGCACTCGCATGATATAACGCAAGTGTGTTATAACGCACTCGCATGATATAATGCAAGTGTGTTATAATGCGCTCGTATGATATAATGCGAGTGTGTTATAACGCGCTCGCATGATATAACGTGAGTGTGTTATAACGCACTCGCATGATATAATTTGAGTGTGTTATAACGCGCTCGCATGATATAAGGTGAGTGTGTTATAACACGCTCGCATGATATAAAACGATTGTGTTATAATGTGCTCGCATGATATAACACGATTGTGTTATAATGTGCTCGCATGATATAACACGAGTGTGTTATAACACGCTCACATGATATAATGTGCTCACATGATATATAACACGAGTGTGTTATAACGTGCTCACATGATATAACACGAGTGTGTTATAACACACTTGTATTATAAAACATGAGTGTGTTATAACGCACTCATGTTATATCTAGTTTTGACATGGTTTTTTGTGTTTGTGGAGGGCATGTTTAGCAAGACATAATGCAAGTGCCTTAGGTCTTTCTTTATGTTAAATTCTACTCTATTGAATGTATGTTTATATATTTGTATATTTTTATGTACATGTATGCTTTTATTTCATGTATGTATGTATGCTTGTATGTATGTATGTATGTATGTATCTATCAATGCATGGATGTAGATTGTATGCACATATGCACATGTGTGCTTGTATGTATGTAGGATTGTATGTACATATATATTATTCTTGTATGTATGTAATTATCTATGTATTGAGAGGGAGGGAGAAGTTTAAGAGAGAGAGAGAGAGAGAGTTGTCTAGGTAGGGTGGGAGGGAAGAGGGAGAGAGAGAGGGGGGAGATGTGTTTGAAGGGATATACTATGAGAGAGGGAGTGGGAGAGAAGGGGTTGAGAGGGTCTTAGCTAGGTAGGGTGGGAGGGATAGAGGAAGAGAAAGAGAGAGATATGTAGGTAGGGTGCCAGAGGGAGAGACTTGGGTGTGTGAGGGGGGTGAGAGGGAAATAATTGAGAGATAAGTAGTGAGAGGGAGTGTGAGAGAGAGGGAGTGGGAGATAGAGAACGAGAGAGAGGGAGTGTGAGAGTGAGAGACCTGAGAGAGGGAGAGGGTGTGGGATGGAGTGACTTAAGAGGGAGAGAGAGAGGGGGGTGGAGTGAGAGGGATTTATCTAGATAGGGTGGGAGGGGCAGATAGAGAGAGGAGAGAGAGAGAGAGAGAGAGAGTTACCTAGGTAGGGTGCCAAAGAGAGAGAACTGAGAGAGAGTGGATGGGAGGGAGAGACCTGAGAGATAGGGAGAGAGGGAGTGATGGAGAGGTAGTGGGAGGGAGATAGAGAGAGATAGATAGAGGGAGCAAGAGAGTGGTAGGGATTGATTGAGCGAGAGGTATGTAGAAGGAGGGAGAGGGTAGATAGAGACAGTTAGAGAGGGTAGGACAAAGGGAGGGAGAGAGAGAGAGGTGAGATGCATAGATAAAGAGAAAGTGATTAGGGTGGAAGACCTATAGGGTTGATGGTTTAGGGTATTAGGTTGAGGGTATAGGGTTGAGGGACTAGGGTTGAGGGTAGAGGGTATTGGGTTGAGTGTAGAGGGCAGAAGGTTTAAGGGTTAAGGGTTAAGGGGTTTAGGGTTGAGGGTTAGGGGTAGAGGGTAGAAGGTTTAAGGGTTTAGGGTTAAAGGGTTTAGGGTTGAGGGTTAAGGCTTGAGGGTAGAGGGTTTTAGGTATAGGTTTGAGGGTATATGGGTGAAGGATTAGGTTGAGGGTCCAATGTTTAGGGTAGACGGTATAGTGGTTGATGGTTTAGGTTTTAAGGGCTGAGGGTTGAGGGATTAAGGGTTGAGGGTTGAGAATTGAGGGTTGAAGGTTTAATGTATAGGGTAGAGGGTAGAGGGTAGAGGGTAGAGGGTTTAAGGGTTGAGGGTTTAAGGTTGAGGGTAGAGGATTGAGGGTATAGGGATGACGGATTAGGGTTGAGGGTCTAATATAAGGGTAGAGGGTTTAAGGGTTGAGGGTTTAAGGTTGAGGGTAGAGGATTGAGGGTATAGGGATGAGGGATTATGGTTGAGGGTCTAATATATAGGGTAGAGGGTATAGGGGTTGAGGGATTAGGGTTTAATGGTTGAGGGTTGAGGGTAGAGGGTTGGGGGTTTAATGGTTGAGGAATTAAGGGTTGAGGGATTAGGGTATAGAGTTTACTTGAATTTAAGGGTTTGAGGGTTGAGGGATTAGGGTTGAGAGTAGAGGTTATTGGGTTGAGGTTAGAGTGTAGATGGTTTAAGGACCGAGGGTTAAGGGTTTAGTGTTTAGGGTTGAGTCTTTAAGGGTTTAAGGGTTGAGGTTATAGGGCAGAGGGATTAGGGTAGAGAGGGAGGGAGAGATGCGGGGAGAAGTGAGATAGAGAGAAATAAAGAAGAGTAGGGGGGATAGAGATATGTGAGGGTTGCGAATCCAATGGGTTGAGAATTGATGGTATAGGGTTGAGGACCTATACGACTGATGGTTTAGGGTATTTGGTTGAGGGATTAGGGTTGAGGGTAGAGGGTAGAATGTTTAAGGGTTTAGGGTTTAAGGGTTTAGGGTTGAGGCTTAAGGGTTGAGGGTAGAGGGTTTAGGGTATAGGTTTGAGGGTATATGGTTGAATGATTAGGGTTGAGGGTCCAATGTGTAGGGTAGAGGGTATAGGGTTTAAGGAGTGATGGTTAAGGGATAAGGGTTGAGGGTTGAGAATTGAGGGTTTAATGTAGAGGGTAGAGGGTAGAGGGTAGAGGGTAGTGGGTAGAGGGTTTAAGGTTGAGGGTAGAGGGTTGAGGGTATAGGGTTGATGGATTAGAATTAAGGGTCCAATGTATAGGGTAGAGGGTATAGGGGTTGATGGATTAGGGTTTAAGGGTTTAGGGTAGAGGGTAAAGGTTAGAGGGTTGAGAGTTTAAGGATTGATGGTTTAAGGGTTTATGGATTAAGGGTTGAGGGCTAAGGGATTAGGGTATTGGGTTGAGAGTCCAGGGTTGAGGGATTAGGGTTTAGGGTTCATGGTTAAGAGTTGAGGGTAGAGGGATTAGGGTATAGGTTTGAGGGTATATGGTTGAAGGATTAGGGTTGAGGATATAGTGGTTGAGGTTTTAGGGTTTAAGGGTTTAGGGTTGAGGAATTAAGGGTTGAGGGTTACGAATTGAGAGTTTAGAGTTTAATGTATAAGGTAGATTGTAGAGGGTTTAAGAGTTGAGGGTTGAGGGTTTAAGGGTGAGGGTAGAGGGTAGAGGTTATAGGGTTGAGATATTAGGGTAGAGGGTCCAATATATAGGGTAGAGGGTATAGGGATTGAGGGATTAGGGTTTAAGGGTTACAGGTTCAAGGTAGAGGGTTGAGGCTTTAAGGGTTGAGGGATTAGGGTAGAGATTTTACTTGGGTTTAAAGGTTTAAGGGTCGAGGGATTAAGTTCAAGGGTAGAAAGCAGAGGGTAGATGATAAAGGGTTTAATGGTTGATGGTTGAGGGTTTAGGGTTGAGTGTTTAAGGGTTTAAGGGTTGAGGGTATATGGTTAAGGGATTAGAGTAGAGAGGGAGGGATTGATGGAGATATATAGGGAGAAGTGAGATAGAGAGGAAAGAAGAGGAGGGACAAAGATATATGAGGGTTGAGGATACAATGTATAGGGTAGAGGGTTGAGAATTGAGAGTATAGGGTTGAGGACCTATAGGATGGATGGTTTAGTGTATGTTGTTGAGGGTATAGGGTTGAGGTATTAGGGTTGAGGGTATAGGGTTAAGGGTATTAGGGTTGAGGGTATAAGTTTGAGGGTATATGGCTAAAGGATTAGGGTTGAGGTTTTATAGGTGAAAAATAGGAGTTCACATGACACGTTTGCAATGTAGCCTTAAAATCAAGTGTTCACCGAACTCGACACTAAATCGATGAAAATTCAACATTCACGAAAACCAATAGAAAATAAAGGTTCTTAATAGTTATCTACAACAAAGTCTAAAGTCAAACTTCTCCAAACTTGGTTGAGTATGGGTGATTAATGGGAATTCACATGACATAGCTTCAACGTAGCCTTTAAAGCAACTGTTAGATGAACTCGACTGTAAATCGAATGAAAATGAACATCACGAAAGGCGATATAAAATGAAGGATCCTTATACCCATCTACAACTTAATCGTGAATGAAATTTATCCAAACATGGTTGATTGTTGGTGAAAAATTGGAGTTCACGTGACATAGCTACAATGTAGCTTTGAAGTCAGGTGTTCATCGAATTCGACATTAAATCAATGAAAATTCAACATTGACAAAAACTCAAAGAAACTAAAGGTTCTTAGTACTCATCTACATCTCAATCTAAAATAAAACTCCTCCAAACCTGGTTGATTATGGGTGGAACATAGTAGTTGTCATGACATAGCTGCAACGTAGTCTTAAAATTAGGTGATAGATGAACTTGGCTGTAAATCGATTGAAAATAATGTTCACTAAAGGCGATATAAAATAAAGGATTGTAATAGTCATCTACAACTCTATCTCTAATTAACGTTCTCCAATCATGGTTGATTTTGGGTGAGAAATGGGAGTTTGCATGACACAACTGCAACATAGCCTTAAAATCTGTTGTTACACAAACTTGGCTTTAAATCGATCAAAAATCTACGTTCACAAAAGGTGATACAAAATAAAGTATTTTAATAGTCATCTACAACACAATCCTAAATCAAAGTTCTCCAAACATGGTTGATTATAGCTAAAAAATGGGAGTTCATGTGACACAACTACAACATCGCTTTAAAATCAAGAGTTCGTCGAACTCGACACTAAATTGATCGAAATTCAACATTCACGAAAACTGATAGAAAATAAAGGTTCTTAATAGTCATCTACAACACAATCTAAAATTGAATTTCTCCAAACCTAGTTGATTATAGGTATAAATTGGGAGTTCACATTACACAACTAGAATGCAGTCTAAAAATCACGCGATGGACAAACTTGGCTGTAAATAATTCGAAAATCAATTTTCACAAAAGGTGATATAAAATAAAGGATTCTAATAGTCATCTACAATACAATCCTGAATCAAAGTTCCCCAAACATGGTTGATTATGGGTGAAAAATGGGAGTTTGTTTGACATAGCTGCAAGGTAGCTTTAAAATGAAGTGTTCGCCAAACATAACTTTAAATCGATAAAAAATAAACATTGAAAAAAAATGATAGAAAATAAAGGTTCTTAATAGTCATCTACAACACAATCTAGAATCAGACTTCTCCAAACCTAGTTTATTATGGGTGAAAATTGGGAGTTCGCATGACACAACTACAATGTAGCCTTAAAATTGGGTGGTAGACAAAATTGGTTGTAAATCAGTCGAAAATGAACGTTCATGAAAGTGAATATAAAATAAAGGAAACTAATTGTCATCTACAACACAGTCCTAAATTAAAGTTCTCTAAACATGGTTTATTATGGGTGATAAATGCGAGTTCACATGACACAGCCGCAATGTAGCCTTAAAATCAATTGTTTGCCAAACTCGACATTAAATTGATGGAAATTCAACATTCATGAAAACTGATAGAAAATAAAGGTTCTGAATAGTCATCTACAACACAATCTAAATTAAAAGGTCTCCAAACCTAGTGGATTATGGGTCAAGAATGGGAGTTCGCAAGACATAGCTACAATGTAGCCTTAAAATCAGGTGTTAGATGAACTTGGTTGTAAATCGATCAGAAATCAACGTTCATGAAAGGCAATATAAATAAAGGATCATAATAGTCATTTACAATATAATCCTAAATCAAAGTTCTCCAAACATGGTTGATTGTGGGTGAAAAATTGGAGTTCGTATGAAATAGTTGCAACGTAGCCTTAAAAATAGGTGTTAGCCTAACTTGCCTGTAAATCAATGGAAAATAAATGTTGATGAAAGGCAATAGAAAATGAAGGTTCCTAATAGTCATCTACAACACAATCTAAAATCAAAGTTATCAAAACTTCTTTGATCATAGGAGAAAAATTGGGGTTCGCATGAAACATTACAACGTATGGTAAAAATACGATGTTAGTTGAATTGAAATTTAAATTGATGTAAAATCAATGATCATGAAAGCCGAAGAAAATAAAGGTTTCTAATAGTCATCGAAAGCACAATCTAAAATAAAATTTCTCCAAATCTGATTAATTATGTCTGAAAAATGGGAGTTTGCATCACACAGCTGCAATGTAGCCTTGAAATCAGGTGTTAGCTGAACTTGGCTGTAAATTGATGGAAAATTAATGTTTATGAAAGACGATGCAAAAAAAAGCTTCCAAATAGTCATCTTGAACACAATCTAACATGAAAGTTATCCACACTTGGTTGATTATCGGTGAAAACTAGGATTTCACATGAAACATCTATACCGTAGCCTTAAATCAGGTCTTAGTTGAACTCAGTTGTAAATCGATGGAAAATTAACATTCATGAAAGCCAATAGAAAAGAAAGGTTCCTTATATTTATCTACTAAACAATCTAAAGTCAAATTTCTGCATACTTGGTTGATTATGGGTGAAAAATGGGAGCACATGACATAGCTGAAGCATATCCTTAAAATTCAGTGTTAGCTAAATTCGGACGTAAATCGATGGAAAATCAAAGTTCATGAAAAGCTGATAGAAATTGGAGGTTCCTAATAATCATCTACAACAAAATATAAACTCAAAATTGTTCAAACTTCATTTATTATGGGTAAAAAATGGGAGGTTGCATGACGTAGCTGCAATGTAGACTTAAAATCGGGTGTTAGCTAAACTCGACTATAAATAGACAGAAAATCAACATTCATGAAAAATTATAAAAAACAAAGCTTACAAAAGTCATCTACAACACAATCTAATATCCAAGTTCTTCAAACTTTGTTTATTATAGGTTTAAAATGCGAGGTCGCATGACACAACTCGAAAGCAGCCTTAAAATCAAACCTCTTAATAGTTATCTACAAGACAATATAATATCAAATTTCTCAAAAAATGGTTGATTATGGGTGAAAAATGGGAGTTACCATGAAAAAGCTGCAATGTCACATTAAAATTAGGTGTCAAATTCAACTATAAATCAATGGAAAATGAATGTTCACAAAAGCTGATATAAAATAAAGGTTTTTAATAGTCATCTACAACATAATATAAAATCAAAGTTCTCCAAATCTGATTGATTGTGGGTGAAAAATGGGAGTTTGCATGAAATAGCTGCAACATAGCCTTAAAATTAGGTGTTAGCCGAACTTGCGTGGAAATTGATGGAAAATCAATGTTCACAAAAGCCAATAGAAAATAAAGGTTCCTAATAGACAATCTAAAATCAAGGTTCTCAAAATTTGGGTGATTATTAGTGAAAAATGGAAGTTTGCATGGCAGAGCTACAACATAGCCTTAAAATCAGGTGTTAGTTGAACTTCACTATAAATCGATCAAAAATCAATGTTCACAGAAGCCGATAGAAAATAAACGTTCCCAATAGGCATCAACAACACAATATAAAACCAAAGCCCTCCAAACATTGTTGATTATTTGTGAAAAATGGGAGTTCACATGATACAACTGGAACGTAGCTTTAAAATCATGTGTTAGCTGAACTCTACTGTAAATTGATGGAAAATCAACATTCATGAAAGCTAATAACAATTTATTTTGGGAAAAATCTTCTACAAACATGGGGTTGATTATGGGTGAAAAATGGGAGTTCGCATGACATAGCTGCAACGTAGCCTTAAAATCAAGTGTTCACCGAACTTGATATTAAATCAATGGAAATTCAACATTCACAAAAACCGATAGAAAATAAAGAATCCTAATAGTCATCTACAAAATAATATAAAACCAAATATCTCCAAAACTTTGTTGATTATCATGTTTCATGAGAGTTGATTTTCCATCGATTTACAGGCAAGTTTGGCTAACATCTGATTTTAAGCTACATTGTAGCTATGTCTAGCGAACTCCCATTTTTCTCCCATAATCAACAAGGTTTGGAGAATTTTTATTTTAGATTGTGTTGTATATGACTATTATGAACTTTTTGTTTCTATCAGGTTTTGTGAACATGGATTTTCAATAGATTTACAATCGAGTTCGCATAACACATGATTTTATGCGTACATTGTAGCTATGTCATGCAAACTCCCATTTTTCACCGATAATCAAATATTTTCGGAGAACTTTGATTTAGGATTGTGTTGTAGATGTCTATTAGGAACCTTTATTTTCTATCAAATTCTGTGAACATTTATTTTCCTTTTATTTATAGCAGAGTTCGACTAACACCTGATTTTAAGGCTACGTTGCAGTTGTGTCATGCGAACTCCCGTTTTTCACCCATAATCAACAAAGTTTAGAGAGATTTGGTTTTATATTATGGTGCATATTCCTATTAGGAATGTTTATTTTCTATTGGCTTTTGTGAATATTGATTTTCCATCAATTTAATGTGAAGTTTGGGAAACACTTGATTTAAGGCTGTGTTGTAGCTATACCATGCAAACTCTAATTTTTCTCCCATAATCAACCAAATTTAGAGAACTTTTATTTTGGATGACTATTAGGAAACCTCGATTTTCTATTGGTTTTCATGAACAGTGATTTTGGATCAATTTACTGTCGAGTTCAGCTAACATTTGATTTTTAGGCTACGTTGTAGTGTGTCATGCAAACCCGCATTTTTCTCCCATAATTAATGAAGTTTGGATAACTTTGATTTTTGATTGTGTTGTGGATGACTATCAGGAACCTTTATTTTATATCGGCTTTTGTGAACATTGATTTTCCATTCATTTACAATCGAGTTTGGCTAACACCTAATTTTAATGCTACTTTACATCTTTGTCATGTGAACTACCATTTTCGCCCATAATCAACCATGTTTTGAGAACTTTAATTTAGGATTGTGTTGTAGATTACTATTAAGAACCTTTATTTTTTATTGGTTTTCATGAATGTTGATTTTCCATTGATTTATAGCCAAGTTGGAATATTACCTTAATTAAAAGCTACGTTGTAACAGTGTCATACAGACTCCCATTTTTTATCCATAATCAACAATCTTTGGAGAACTTGGAATTTATTGTCTTTTAGATAACTATTAAGAAATTTGATTTTATATTGTGTTGTACATAACACCTAGTTTTAAGGCTACGTTTGAGCTATGTCATGCAACCTCCCATTTTAAACGTATAATAAAATAAAGTTTGAAGATCATTTATTTTAGATTGTGTTTTAGATGACTATTAGTAAGCTTTATTTTTTATCAATTTTCATGGACTTTGATTTTCTGTCAATTTACTCTCAAGTTTAGCTAACACCTGATTTTAAGGCTACATTGTAGTTGTGTCATTCAAACTTCCATTTTTACCGATCATAAATGAGTTTTGAAGAATTTTGAGTTTATATTATGTTGTAGATGACTATTAGGAACATCCAATTTCTATCATTTTTTATGAACGTAAATTTTCCATCGATTTAAAGCCAAATTTAGGTAACACCTGATTTTATGGCTATGCTTCAGTTGTGTCATGTGAACTCCCAGTTTTCACGCATAATCAACAAGGTTTGGAGAATTTTGATTTTAGATTGTGTTGTAAATAACTATTAAGAACCTTTTTTTTCTATCGGTTTTTGTCAATGTTCAATTTCCATTGATTGAATGTCGTGTTCAATGAACACTTGATTTTAAGGCTACATTGTAGATGTGGCACACAAATTGCCATGTTTCACCCCTAATCAACCATGTTTGGAGAACTTTGATTTAGGATTGTATTCTAGATGACTATTGGCATTATTTATTTTATATAGCCTTTCGTGAATATTGATTGTCGATCGATTTACAACCAAGTTCGTCTATCACATGATTTTTAGATTGTGTTGTAGATAACTATTAAGAATTTTTATTTTCTATTAGCTTTTGTCAATGTTCAATTTCCATTGGTTTAATGTCGTGTTCAATGAACACTTGATTTTAAGGCTACATTGTAGATGTGGCACACAAACTCCCATTTCTCACCCATAATCAACCATGATTGGAGAACTTTGATTTAGGATTGTGTTGTAGATGACTATCAGGATCCTTTATTTTATATCGCCTATCGTGAAAACTTGATTTTAGAATATGTTGTAGATGACTATTAAGAAACTTTATTTACTATCAATTTTCATGAATGTTGAATTTCCATAGATTTAATGTCGAGTTTGGTGAACACTTGATTTTAAAGCTACGTTGCAGCGATGTCATGCGAACTCTCATTTTTCACCCATAATCAACCATGTTTGTAGAACTTTGATTTAAGATTGTGTTGTAAATTACTACTAGGATCCTTTATTTTATATCATGTTTTGTGAACGTTGATTTTTAATCGATTTACAACCAAGTTCATCTAACACCTAATTATTTTCACCCATAATCAAACACCTTTTGAGAAGATTGATTTTAGATTGTGTTGTAGATGACTATTAAGAACCTTTATTTTCTATTATATTTTGTGAATGTTGAATTTTTATTGATTTAATGTCGAGTTTAATGAACACCTGATTATAAGGCTACCTTGTACCTATGTTACAAGAACTCCCATTTTTCACCCATAATCAACCATATTTGGAGAAGTTTTATTTAGGATTGTGGTGTAGATGACTATTAGGATACTTTATTTTGTATCAGCTTTCGTGAATGTTGATTTTGGATCAAATTATAGTCAAATTCATCTAACACCTCATTTAAGGCTACGTTGCAGCTATGTCATGCAAACTCTTATTTTTCACCCATAATCAATTAGATTTGGAAAAATCTGATTTTATATTGTGTTGTAGATGACTATTAATAACCTTTATTTTCTGTTGATTTTGTGAATATTGAATTAAAATTGATTTAATGTCGAGTTCGAAGTTCACTTGATTTCAAGTCTACCTTGCGGCTGTGTCATGCGAACTCCCATTTTCACCCACAATCAACCATGTTTGGAGAACTTTGATTTAGGATTATGTTCTTGAAGACTATTAGGATCGTTTATTTTATTTCGCCTTTCATGAATGTTGATTTTTGATCGATTTACAACTAAGTTTGTCTAACACTTGCTTTTAAGGCTATATTGCAGCTGTGTCATGTGAACTCCTATATTTTACCTATAGTCAACCATGTTTGGAGAACTTTGATTTAGGATTGTGTTCTAGATGAATATTAGGATCCTTTATTTTTTATTGATTTAAAGCCAAGTTCATCTAACACCTGATTTTAAGGCTATGTTGCAGCTTTGTCACAAGAACTCCTATTTTTCACCCATAATCATCTAGGTTTGGAGAAGTTTGAATTCAGATTGTGTTGTAGATGACTATTAGAAACCTTTATTTTCTATCAATTTTTGTGAATGTTGAATTTCCATCTATTTAATGTTGAGTTCAACGAACACCTGATTTTAAGGCTACATTGTAGTTATGTAATGCTGACTCCCATTTTTCACCCATAATCAACCATGTTTGGAGAACTTAGTTTTAGGATTATTTTTTAGATGAATATTAGGATCCTTTATTTTATATTGTCTTTTGTGAATGTTGATTTTTTGATCGATGTATAGCCAAGTTCGTCTAACACCTTATTTTAAGGCTACGTTGCACCTATGTCCCTCAATTTCGCATTTTTCACCCATAAACACCATGTTTGGAGAACATTGATTTAAAATTGTGGTGGACATGATTATTAGGATCCTTTATTTTATATGTGAAAGTTGATTTTTGATCAATTTAGAGCCAAGTTCGTCTAACACCTAATTTACTATTAAGAACCTTTATTTTCTATTAGTTTTTGTTAATGTTGAATTTCAATCGATTTAATGTTGAGTTCAGTGAAGACTTTATTTTAAGGCTACATTGCAGCTGTGTCATGCAAGCTTCAATTTTCACCCATAATCAACCATGTTTGGACAACTTTGATTTAGGATTGTGTTGTCGATGTTTATCAGGAACCTTTATTTTATATTGTCATTTGTGAAAATTGATTTACAACTAATTTCGTCTAACACTAGATTTTAAGGCTACGTTGCAGCAGTGTCATGCGAACTCCCATTTATCAACCATCATCAACTAGGTTCAGAGAACTTTGATTTTTTATTGTGTTGTAGATGACTATTAACAAACTTTATTTTTTATCGATTTTTATGAATGTTGAATTTCCATCAATTGAAAGTCAAGTTTGGAAAACACCTAATTTTAAGGTTACGTTGCATTTGTGTCACACGAACTCAAATTTTTTCACTTATAATCAACCATGTTTGGAGAAATTTGATTTATGATTGTGTTATAGATGACTATTAGATCCTTTATTTTATATCACCTTTTGTGAATGTTTACTTTTGATCAATTTACAACATAGTTTGCCTAATACCTAATTTTACGGCTACATTGTAGGTATGTCTTGCGAACTCCCATTTTTCTCCCATAATCAACCAGGTTTGGAGAACTTTGATTTTAGATTGTGTTGTAGATGACTATTAAGAACTGTTATTTCTATCAATTTTCATTAATTTTAAATTTCCATTGATTTAATGTCGAGTTCGACCAACACCTAATTTTAATGCTATGTTGCAGCTGTGTCACGAGAACTCCCATTTTTTTAGAAATCTGATTTAGGATTGTGTTGTAGATGACTATTAGGATCTTTTATTTTAGATTTCCTTTCGTGAAGGTTGATTTTCGATCGATTTACAACCAAGTTCGTCTAACACTCTATTTTAAGGTTAAGTTGCAGTTGTCTCATGCGAACTTCCTTTTTTCACAGATAATCAACAAATTTTGGAGAACTTTGATTTTAGATTGTGTTGCAGATGACTATTAGGAACCTTTATTTTTTATTAATTTTTCATGAATGTTGAATTTCCATTGATTTAATGTTAAGTTTGGTGAACACCTAATTTTAAGGCTAGGTTGCACCTGTGTGATGCGAACTCCCATTATCCATCAATAATTAACCATGTTTGAAGACCTTTGATTGAGGATTGTAGCGTTGATTACTATTAGGATCCTTTATTTTATATCACCTCTCGTGAATGTTGATTTTCAATCGATTTACAACCAAGTTTTCTTAACAGTTGATTTTAAGGCTACATTGCTCATGTGTCATTCAAAATATCATTTTTTACCCATAATCAGTCAAGTTTGGAGAAATTTAATATTATATTGTGTTGTAAATGAGTATTAAGAACCTTTATATTTTATCGATTTTCACGAGTTTTGATTTCCATCGATTTAATGTCAAGTTCGGTGAACACCTTATTTTACGGCTACATTGCAGTTGTGTCATGCGAAGTCCCATTATTCACGCATAATAAACCATGTTTGGAGAACTTTGATTTACGGTTATGTTGTACATGACTATTAGGATCCTTTATTTTGTATCACCTTTTGTGAAAGTTGATTTTTGATCAATTTATAGCCAAGCTCGTCTAACACCTAGGTTTAAGGCTACTTTTCCACGTGTCATGCGAACTCCCGGTTTTCACCCATAATCAACTAGGTTAAGAGAACTTTGATTTTATATTGTGTTGTAGATGACTATTAAGAAACTTTATTTTCTATTAGTTTTCGTGAATGTTGAATTTCTATCGATTGAATGTTGAGTTCGACGAAGACCTGATTTTAAGGCTAAATTGCATCAATGTCACAGAAACCCCCATTTTTTATCCCTAATCCACCATGTTTGGAGAACTTTGATTTAGTATTGTGTTGTGGTATTAGCATCGTTTATTTTATATCACCTTTCGTGAACGCTAATGTTTGATCAATTTAAAACTAAATTCGTCTAACACCTTATTTTAAGGCTACGTTGCAGCTATTTCACACAAAATCCCAATTTTCACTCATAATCAACCATATTTGGAGAACACTGATTTAGGATTGTATTTGAGATGACTATTAGAATCGTTTATTTTATATCGCATTTTGTGAGCGTTGATTTTTGACCGGTTTACAACATAGTTTATCTAATACCTAATTTTATGGCTACATTACAGCTATGTTATGCAAACTCTCATTTTTCACCCATAATCAATCATGTTTGGAGAACTTTGTTTTAGTATTTTGTTGTAGATGACTATTAGGATCCTTTATTTTATATTGTATTTCATGAACGTTGATTTTCGATCAATTTATTGCCAAGTTCATCTAACTCCGGATTTCAAGGCTATGTTGTAGCTATGTCATGTGAACTCACATTTTTCACCCATAATAAACCATGTTTGGAGAAAATTGATTTAGGATTGTTTTGTAGATGACTATTAGGATCCTTTACTTTATATCGCATGTCATGAAAGTTGATTTTCGATCAATTTACAGCCATGTTCGTCTATCACCTGATTTTAAGGCTACATCATGCACACTCGCATTGTTGTAGATGACTATTAAGAACCTTTATTTTCTATCAATTTTCATGAATGTTGAATTTCCATCGATTTAATGTCAAGTTCGACAAACACCTGATTTTAAGGCTACATTGTAGTTGTGTCATGTGAACTCCCTTTTTTATCCATAATCAACCATATTTGGAGAACTTTGATTTAGGTTTGTGTTGTAGATGATAATGAGGATCCATTATTTTATATTGAATTTCATGAATGTTCTTTTTCAATTGATTTATAGCCAAGTTCGTCTAACACCTAATTTTCAGTCTATGTTGTAGCTGTTTCATGCAAACTCCTATGTTTCACCCATAGTCATAAATGTTTGTAGAAATTTGATTTTAGATTGTGTTGTAAATTACTATAAGGATCATTTATTTTATATCACTTTTATGAACATTGATTTTCAATCAAAGTACAGCTAACTTCATCTAACACTTGATGTTAAGGCTATGTTGTAGTCGTGTTATGCACACTCCTATTTTTCACCCATAAACAACCAGGTTTCGATAAGTTTTGATTTTAGATTGTGTTGTAGATGTTTATTAAGAATCTTTATTTTCTATGTAATTTTGTGAATGTTGAATTTCCATTGATTTAATCTCGAGTTCGCCGAACAACTAATTTTAAAGCTAGGTTGTAGCTGTGTCATGCGAACTCCCATTTTCACCAATAATCAACCATGTTAGGATAACTTTGATTTAGGATTGTCTTGAAGATCACTATTAGGATCCTTTATTTTATATTGTCTTTCGTGAGCGTTGATTTTTGATCGATTTATACCCAAGTTTAGCTAACACCTGATTTTAAGGCTACGTTGCAGTTGTGTCATTCAAACTCCCATTTTTCACCCATAATCAACCAAGTATGGAGAAGTTTATTTTTATATTGTGTTGTTGTATTAAGAACCTTTATTTCCTATTGGTTTTTATGAATCTTTAATTTCCATCAATTTTTCTTAAGAAGATTAAAAAAAATTGTATCTGTTACTCTACAGCTTCGAGTTTTTTTAAAAATATCTTTTTCAAAAAATGAGCAATCTTAGTCTCTTTACCACACGAGCACCTACAAAACCCATATCTTTGATTTTTCCAAAAATAATTGTTTCGTAAAGTCTATTTTTGAGGATTTTGCATGTTGGTGAAAAATTAGTTTTTTGAAAAACAAACGAATTGAGTGTACTCAAAACGATATTCTCTACAAAACCAATTATCAAAATTTTCTTAAGAAGATTAATTTTTTTGCCTCTTTTACCTCTACTACTAATATTCAAAAAAATCTATTTATTTCAAGAAGAACTTCTTTTGAAAAAAAACGGATGGTCTAGGCGTCTGCAGCTTACGAGCCCTTGCAAAACCCATATCTTCAAGTTTTCCCAAAACAAATTGTTTCGTAGATTCTATTTTTGAGGGGTTCTTCCATGTTGGTTAAAATTAAGTTTTTCGAAAAATGGACTATCTTGGTTTACTCCAAACGACATTATCTACAAAACCCATCTCTCAGATTTTCTTAAAAAGATTCAAAAAAATTGCCTCTCTTACCTCTATTGCTTCTACTTTTCAAAATAATCTATCTTTTTCAAAAACAACCTATTTTGTCAAAAAACAGACGATCTGGGTCTCTTTAGCACACGACCACCTACAACTTATTTATCGACAAGTTCATCTAACGCCTGACTTTAAGGCTACATTGCAGCTGTGTGACATGAACTCCCAATTTTCACCCATAATACACCAATGTTTCGAGAACATTAATTTAGGATTGTGTTGTAGATAATTATTCAGATCCTTTATTTTATATGTGAAAGTTGATTTTTGATTAATTTACAACCAATTTCATCTAACACCTAATTTTAAGGCTACATTACAGTTTTGTTATGCACACTCCCATTTTCACCCATAATCAACCAAGTTTGGAGAACTTTGATTTTAGATTGTGTTTAAGATGACTATTAAGAACCTTTATTTTCTATCAGTTTTCGTTAATGTTGAATTTCAATCGATTTAATGTTGAGTTCAATGAAGACCTTATTTTAAGGCTACATTGCAGCTGTGTCATGCAAACTTCCATTTTCACCCACAATCAACTGTGTTTGGAGAATTTTGATTTAGGATTGTGTGGTAGATGACTATTAAGATCCTTTATTTTATATTTCCATTTGTGAATGTTGATTTTTACTCGATATACAACAAAGTTCACCTAACACAAAATTTTAAGGCTACATTGCATCTATGTCATCTCAAATCCCATTTATCAACCATAATCAACAAGTTTTGGATAACTTTAATTTTAGATTGCGTTGTAGATGACTATTAAGAAACTTTATTTTCTAGCGATTTTTGTGAATGTTGAATTTCCATCGATTTAATGTCGAGTTCGGCGAACACCTAATTTTAAGGTTACATTACAGTTGTGTCACACAAACTTAAAATTTTCACTTAAAATAAACCATGTTTGGAGAACTTTGATTTAGTATTTTGTTATAGATGACTATTAGCATCCTTTATTTTATATTGCCCTTTGTGAACGTTTTCTTCGATCGATTTACAACATAGTTTGTCTAATACCTAATTTGAAGGCTAGATTCCAGATGTGTCATGCGAACTCCCATTTTTCACCCATAATCAACCAGGTTTGGAGAACTTTGATTTTAGATTGTGTTTTAGATGACTAATAAGAACATTTATTTTCTATCAATTTTCATGAATGTTAAATTTCCATTGATTTAATGTCAAGTTTGACGAACACCTGATTTTAATGCTATGTTGCAACTGTGTCATGAGAACTCCCATTCTTTACCCATAATCAACCATGTTATGAGAAATCTGTTTTAGGATTGTGTTGTAGATGACTATTAGGATCTTATATTTTATATCGCCTTTCATGAACGTTGATTTGCAATCGATTTACAGCCAAGTTCGTCTAACACTTGATTTTAAGGATACGTTGCAGCTCTGTCATGCAAATTTCCATTTTTCCAGATAAATAACCACGTTTTGACAACTTTGATTTTAGATTTTGTTGTAGATGGCGATTAGGAATATTTATTTTTTATCGATTTTTGTGACTGTTGAATTTTCTTCGATTTAATGTCAAATTTAGCGAACACTTGATTTTAACGCTATGTTGCATCTGTGTCATGCAAAGACCTTTTATTGAGGATTGTGTTGTAGATGACTATTAGGATCCTTTATTTTATATCGCCTCTCGTTAATGTTGATTTTTTATTGATTTACAACCACTTTTTCTTAATAAGTGATTTTAAGGCTACATTGCAGCTATGTCATGCAAAATCCCATTTTTCACCCATAATCAATTTAGTTTGGAGAATTTTGATAATAGATTGTGTTGTAAATGAGTATTAATAACCTTTATTTTCTATAAAAAATTATGAATTTTGATTTCCATCAATTTAATGTCGAGTTCAGTGAACACCTGATTTAAATGCTATGTTGCAACTGTTTCACGTGAATTCCCATTTTTCATCGATAATCAACCATATTTGGAGAGTTTTGATTTAGGATTGTGTTGTAGATGATTATTAGGATCCTTTATTTTATATCTCGTTTGGTGAACGTTGATTTTCATTTGATTTACAGCCAAGCAAGTCTAACACTTTATTTTAAGGCTACGTTGCAGCTGTGTCTTGCGAACACCCATTTTTCAGCCATAATCAATCAGTTTTGGAGAAGTTTGATTTTAAATTGTGTTGTATATGTCTATTTACGAACCTTTATTTCCTATGGGTTTTTGAGAATCTTGAATTTCTATCGATTTAATATTGAATTCAGTGAACGCCTTATTTTAAGGCTACATTGCAATTATGTTATGCAAACTCCCATTTTTCACCCATAATCAACCATGTTTGTAGAGCTTTGATTTAGGTTTATGTTGTACATGACTATTAGGATCCTTTATTTTCTACAACCTTTTGTGAATGTTTATTTTTGATCGATTTACAACAATGTTTGTCTAACACATAGGTTTAAGGCTACATTACAGTTGTGTCATGCGAAATCCCATTTTTCACCCATACTCAACCAACTTTTGAGAAGTTTGATTTTGGATCGTGTTGTAGATGACTATTAAGAACCTTTATTTTCTATCGAATTTTGTGAATGTTGAATTTCCATCGATTTAATGTTGAGTTCGTAGAACACCTGATTTTAAGGCTAGGTTGCAACTGTGATACACGAACTCCCATTTTTAAACCCATAATCAACCATGTTTGGAGAACTTTTATTTAGGATTGTTTTGTAGATGACTATTAGAATCCTTTTTTTTTATATCGGCTTTCGTGTGATTTTTGATTGATTTACGACCAAGTTCGGCTAACACCTTATTTTAAGGCTACGTTGTAGCTGTGTCATTCAAACTCCCATTTTTCACCCATAATCATTGACGTATGGAGAAGTTTGATTTTAGATTGTGTTGTAGATGACTATTAAGAACCTTTATTTTCTATTGATTTTTGTGAATGTTGAATTTCCATCAATTTTTGTTAAGATAATTCTAAAAATTTGCATCTATTCCCTCTACTGCCTCTAGTTTTGAAAAAAAAAATAAAAATTCAACAACTTATTTTTTCAAATAATGGGCAATCTCGGTTTCTTTACCACACGAGTACCTACAAAAACCCATATTTCGATTTTTCCAAAATAAATTGTTTCATAGAGTCTATTTTTGTGGGTTCTTACATTGTAGTGAAAAATAAGTTTTTCAAAAAATGGACGAATTGGGTCTACTCAGAAAGACATTCTCTACAAAACCCATTTCTAAGAATTTTCTTAAGAAGTTTTTTTTTTTGCCTTTGTTACCTCTACTACTACTTTTGAAACAAATCTATCTTTTTCAAAAACAACTTATTTTTTAAAACATGGACAATCTGGGTCTCTTTAGCAAATGAGCCCTTGCAAAACCCATATTTTTGAATTTTGCAAAAAAATAAAATTCGTAGATTTTATTTTTGAGGTGTTTTTGCATGTTGGTGAAAAATAAGATCAATTTTTTAGCCATAATCAACCAGGTTTGGAGATTTTTTTATTTTAGATTGTGTTGTAGATGATTATTAAGAAACTTTATTTTCTATCAGTTTTCATGAATGTTTAAATTTCCATTGTTTTAATGTCGAGCTCAACGAACACCTAATTTTAATGCAGTGTTACAGTTGTGTCAGGAGAACTCCCATTTGTCACCCATACTAAACCATGTTTGGAAAAATCTGATTTAGGATTGTGTTGTAGATGACTATTAGGATCCTTTATTTTATATTGCCTTTCGTGAATGTTGATTTTCGATCGATTTACAGCCAAGTTCATCTAACACCTGATTTTAAAACTACTTTGCAATTTTTTCATGCAATCTCCCACATTTCTCTTATAATCAACTATGTTAGGAGAACTTTCATTTTAGATTGTGTTGTAGATGACTATTAAGAAACTTTATTTTCTATCAGTTTTCATGAATGTTGAATTTCTATTGATTGAATGTTAAGGTCGACAACACCTGATTTTAAGGCTACCTTACATCTGTGTCACGCAAACTCCCATTTTTCATCCCTAATCCACCATGTTTGGAGAACTTTGATTTAGTATTGTGTTATAGATGACTATTAAGATCCTTTATTTTATATCACCTCTTGTGAACATCAATTTTCGATCAATTTAAAATCAAGTTCGTCTAACACCTAATTTTAAGGCTATATCACAAATATGTCATGCAAACTCGCATTTTTCACCCATAATCAACCATGTTTGGAGAACTTTGTTTTAGGATTC
Organism: Sequoiadendron giganteum; assembly: GCA_007115665.2. Lineage (NCBI taxonomy): Eukaryota > Viridiplantae > Streptophyta > Pinopsida > Cupressales > Cupressaceae > Sequoiadendron > Sequoiadendron giganteum. Next base: position 376,882,671 of record CM021103.1, on the reverse strand, counting down.
TACTGTAGATGACTATTAGGATCCTTAATTTTATATTTTCTTGCATGATCATTGATTTTCGATCCATTTATTGCCAAGTTCATCTAACTCCTAATTTTAAGGCTATGTTACAACTATGTGACATGAACTCCTAGTTTTCACGCATAATAAACCATGTTTGGTGAAGTTTGATTTTAGATTTTGTTATAGATTACAAATAAGAACCTTTATTTTCTATTGATTTTTTGGGAATATTGAATTTCCATTGATTTAATGTCGAGTTCGGAAAACACCTGATTTTAAGGCTACGTTGTAGTTGTGTCATGTGATCTCCCATTTTTACCTATAATTAACCGTGTTTGGAGAACTTTGATTTAGGATTATATTGTAGATAACAATTAGGATCCTTTATTTTATATTGACTTTCGCCAATGCTCATTTTTTATTGATTTAGAGCCAAGTTCGTCTAACAGATAATTTTAAGGCTACCTTGCAGTTGTGTCATGTGAACTCCCATTTGTCACCTATAATCAACTAGGTTTGGAGAAGTTTGATTTTAGATTGTGTTGCAGATGACCATTAAGAACCTTTATTTTCAATTGGTTTTTGTCAATGTTGAATTTCCATCAATTTAATTTCAAATTTGGCGAACACTTGATTTTAAGGCTACATTACAGCTATGTCACACAAATTCCCATTTTTCACCCATAATCAACCATGTTTTGAGAACTTCGATTTAGGACTGTATTGTAGATGATTATTAGCATCTTTTATTTTATATTGCCTTTCGTGAACATTTTTTTTCAATCGATTTACAACTAAGTTTGTTTCACACATGATTTTAAGCCTACATTGTAGTTGTGTCATGCAAATTCCCATTATTCAACCATAATCAACCAAGTTTGGAGAAATTTGATTTTAGATAGTGTTGTATATGACTATTAAGAACCTTTATTTCTATCTGTTTTTGTGAATGTTGAATTTCCATTAATTTAATGTCGAGTTTGGTGAACACCTAATTTTGAGGCTACATTGTAGTTGTCTCATGTGACTCCCATTTTTCACCCATAATCAACCATGTTCGGAGAACTTTGATTTAGGCTTGTGTTGTAGATGACAACGAGGATCCTTTATTTTTTGTTGAATTTCATCAATGCTCATTTTCAATTGATTTATAGCTAAGTTCGTCTAACACCTGATTTTAAGGCTATGTTGCAGCTATGTCACACGAATTCCTATTTTTGACCCATAGTCATCAAGGTTTGCAGAATTTTGATTTTTGATTGTGTTGTAAATGACTATAAGGATCCTTTATTTTATATCGCCTTTTGTGAATGTTCATTTTTTATCCAAGTACAACGAACTTCAACTAAAACTTGATATTAAGGCTACATTGTAGCCATGTCACGGGCACTACTATTTTTCACCCATAAACAACCAGGTTTCGACAATTTTGATTTTAGTTACATGTGGGTATGTGCAAGATCATGATGGCCCAAAAAGTGGCGATGTGTGAGTGATATGATGGCCCATGTGGCTAGCAACTTTCTTTTACCCAAAATTGATGAAATGAAAAGGGTTTTTAAAGGAGATTCTTAGATTTCCACGAATATAAATTATTCTTTAATTTGAATTTAATAAATAATTATTATTCATTTTCTATTTGAATTATAACTAGAGTCCTAATTAATAGGCTAATTGAAAAATATCTATAGCTTTCAAAGGGTATCACATTTTTGAATTTTAAACATCTGTGACATTCTATGTTTCACATACTATAGGATTAAAAAACAAGAATTAAATTTCATGAAGTTTTGACCAAGTTAAGGTGGTTAGATATACGGGTTTTTATATTTTTTAAAAGTTGTAATAAAAAAATCATAATTAATTATTTACTTGGAAACAAATCACAAAAAAATATGCATCACATCGAGATATGAGTCTTCTAGTTATATCTAAAATATTATAAAAAAATGTTATCATTTTATTGTGGTTAGGGTGGTGAGACAGACACCTACTTGTTATTTTTTCCCTGAAATTCAAGTACTACTGCATTGAAATTTTAAATTTTCACCAAATAGATTTAAAAAGAAAAAAGAAAATCTAGTAGTTTAGAAACTACATTCAATTTTCAACATATTCTATTCTTACATATTTTTGAAATAATATAATTAACTTATTCAAATTTTTACGTCAAGTTGCCTAACTCTGATTTTTCTGAATTTTATTGCCACTTAAGGACCTATTTTTTCCATGATGATCCTGCACATGCCCATGTGTTGTAGATGTCTATTAAGAATCTTTATTTTCTATCGAATTTTCTGAATGCTGAATTTCCATCGATTTAATGTCAAGTTCAACGAACAGCTGATTTTAGGGCTAGGTTGTAGCTATGTCATTCGAATTCCCATTTTCACCCATAATCAACCATGTTTGGGGAACTTTGATTTAAGATTATGTTATAGATTATTATTGGGATCCTTTATTTTCTATTGATTTTAGTGAATCTTGAATTTCCATCTATTTTTCTTAAAAAAGATTCAAATTTTTGGATCTGTTACTTCTACTGCTTCTAGTTTTGAAAAAAATATCTTTTCAAACAACTTATTTTTTCAAAAAGTGAGCGATCTCGTTCTCTTTACCACACAAGCACCTACAAAACCCATATCTTTGATTTTTCCAAAAAAATTTATCTAAAAGAGTCTATTTTTGAGGATTCTTGCATGTTGGTGAAAAATTAGTTTTTCAAAAATGGATGAATTGGGTCTACTCATAACGACATTCTCTACAAAACCAATTCTCAAAATTTTTCTAACAGTATTAAAAATATTTGCCTCTGTTACCTCTACTACTACTACTATTCAAAAAAATCTATCTTTTTATAGAACAACTTTTTTTTTTTAAACGGACGATCTGGGTCTCTTTAGCACATGAGCCCTTGCAAAACCCATATCTTCAATTTTTCTGAAAAAAAATTGTCTGGTAGATTCTATTTTTGAGGGGTTCTTGCAAGTTGGTGAGAAAAAAGATTTTTGAAAAATAGACAATTTGGGTTTACTCAAAACAACATGCTCTACAAAATCCATTACTCATGTTTTTCTGAAAAAGATTCAAAAAATTTGCCTCTATTACCTCTTCTGCTTCTAATTTTCAAAATAATCTATCTTTTTCAAAAACAACTTATTATTTCAAAAACAGACAATCTGGGTCTTTTTAGCACACAAGCACCTAGAAAACACATATCTTTGATTTTTCTACAAAAAAAATGTTATCAGCTTTCATGAATGTTTATTTTCCATTGATTTACTTGTGAGTTTGGCTAACACCTGATTTTAAGCTACGTTGTAGCTGTGTCATACGAACTCACATTTTTCTCCCATAATCAACAGAGTTTGGAGAATTTTAATTTTAGATTGTGTTGTATATGACTATTGGACGGGTGCATGGAAATGGGTAGCAATTCTGTAGACAGCCTCTAAAAACATCTTTGGAAAACCATAACGTGAGTGCGTTATAACTCAAGCGCGTTATAACGTGCTCGCGTTATTGACTATTAAAAGCAAAAAAAGAAATGCAAATCTCTCATTTAGATTTTGACTGGTTTTTTTTTGCAGCCACGGCCAAAACCACCATAATTTCGTGCTCGCATTCTAAGAGGAGAATTTCAACAAATTTCTTCACCAACCACCCCTATTTCTTCGCAACAATGGTGCCACGACGAAGAGGAGCTTTGAGAGGTAAGGATTCTATGGTTTTTGTTTTGAATTAGTTAGTTTAAGGTTAAATTTGTTAATTTTAGGTTGAATTTGATATCTATTTGTTTGAATTTTTAGGAGATGCAAATCACTCTGAAAACCCTTAAAATCCTCAATATCAAAATGAACCACAACATCAACCTCCTCCACCAATGGCTCAACCCCCTCCTGGTACTCAACAAACTTTAATGAGTGAAATTGAGAACAACAAAAAGAGAATTGAGGATTTGATCAGTAGGTTGAGTGATCCAAATGGTTAAACTACAAAAAGAATGACCCTAGCAAATTCATTAAAATATATGTTAAAAAATGTAGATTTAGGGTGATCCCACAATAGTGGTTTACAAGTTTTGGACAAACTGGACACTGCAATTATTATTTTTAACTAAATCTTCACTTTCAGGTTTTTGTAGTGGGTAAACCATGAGGAATTTGAAAATGATGCAAACTAGAGTCTCATCACATTTTGTCTCTAGATTATAAAAATATTTTTTACAAAATTTTTGGAATCAGATTGCACTTTTTTTTCCATCTCCCATGAAAACTGGTTTTTTTCAGAAAACAACATTTTTAAAAAGTGACGCTCACCATATACAACATAACTATTTTTGTATGAAGGATAAAATTCTAATTTTTTCGAATTTAGATTTGTAACTACGGTATCTAGCACTTTCATTTGGTCTCATAGTTTTTTATTGAATATTTTTTCTTTAATCAAATTTCAAAGTCAAACCAATTGCAATTCAGACATAGGCGGACTGTATACAACATAACTTTTTCTGTATGAATCGAAATTCATTTTTTTTTTTTTTATGGATCAAGGATATCAATACCCAGCCTCAGCATATTTTTTAAAATTTTATTTTTATAATCTGCTATTTGTCCACATGTGCAGACCAGAGATTTTGATTTTCAGTGAAAAACCTATGTTTAATAAAACTAAAAAATAAAACAAATAATAAAAGCAAATCATATTAAAATTATATTTGACGGATAGCTCATTCCGAGGACTATCATTATCTAGTTGGGTTTCTAAATTTCTCTGCATTTTAATTTTCAAATTGAGCTTCGAACAATAATTTTTTACAAAAAAAATCAATTTTTAGAAAAAAATCATTTTTTTTACGAGATAGGGGAAAAAGAGTGTTCGGCCGAACCTAGTCGACCGAACCTCCTCTAAGGGGGTTCGGTCATTTTTTTTATGAGATAGGGGAAAAAGAGTGTTCGGCCGAACCTAATTACATTAAAATAATAAAAAAAATTCACGGGGTCCGGAAAAATGAAGGGGTTTTTAAAAAAAAAATCCTTATTAAAGGGGGGTTCGAGCGAACTAGGGTTCTGCTCGAACCCCTTTATTTTAATATTTCTACTCACATCTCAAAGGGGTTCGAGCAAACAATTTGGTTCGGCCGAACCCCTTCACTTTCTGTAGAGGGAAAAAATGACTTTTCCCTTCCTCCACAAAAGTGTTCACCACTTATGTGGGTTGACCCTTCAATTAGCAAACAAATAATTGGATGGCAAGATAGGAGGCAGGCAGCTATGGATTATTATGCAAATAAACTATCATAAAAGGATGTGAAAGATTTAAAAATTAGAAAAGGTGATTTGTTCTTATTATTCACCGACCGACACACAAATGAAAATCTTACCCTCAAAGTGAAGAGGTTTCCTATCCATTGGTGCCACCACCAACAGATCAGGGACCAGTTTTATGATAGGTGGTACATGGTCTTCGATTACCCACTGTGCAACAATTGCGAGGTCCTGCAATATTTCCTTAGGAAACTATACAGTGAGTTCATATTAAACAAAATCCCAAATTATTTTGATATGAGGGATTTCCAGGTGAGGTTGTTGGAATGCTGGATACATAGGTTGCCTTGATGAAGCTGCAGACTTCAATGGAGGACGTTTGCCAAGAAGAAATATTCACCCACACAGAAAGTATGATAATGACATTCAAAATAGAGATTCTATTATGATGATCTGGATTTTTAATTACAAAGAGTACATATGTCTGATTATATAGGCAAGTGCTAAACCTAAAAAGCATAAGATGTTGCCAAGTGTACAAACCACACTTCATGTGACAACATGAAACCCTAACTTAGGGAATGATAACAAGATGGAGATAACTTCTAGAAAAGACAACTCATCTTCTAGAAGGGAATCTTATCTCAACACCATTATTTAAATGATAAAAAGTAACCTAGGACTAATATGATTAATTAACCCTAAGTTAACTTATGCTAGTGTAATAATTAATTAATTAATTACACTAACAACCCTCCATAAGTGCAACCTAGGGAAGAAATGAAAATGCAATGATTATGCATGATGATGATGGGTCCCGGCTGATGACCATATTAGGTACCCATGTACATAGGATGAAAATGCAACTAATCTCCCACAAATAGAGAAAAGAGGAAAAACCCAATGGGAAGAAAACCCCTCTCCAAAAAAGGAGATGAAATGCAGAAAGGTGATGATTGGAGGACTCAACATCATCCCCCCAAGGACAACAATCATCACATGGATACAATATAATGAAAAGTCCCCCCATAGGGCGGAAATAGAGAGACTAGATAGCCCCCCCAAAAGATGTGATCAGCTGCAAAAAAAGGTAAGTGTATGTAGACAAAACATGATCCAATGTCGACAAACAACTTGTCTCCCTTTTGGAAGAAACATAACCAAGTGCAAGTGTAGAGATGCTTCCCATTCCGGATAGGAATTGAAGGAAGGAAGCATGAATCTGAATGCGGATGATGTCTTTGAAATCTACTCATGTGTCTCCTTGCCTGATCAAGATGAAGATGTCACAACCCACTCAGGTACATACCCAATCAATGTAGAAGGTGACAAATCAGGACGATGCAGAAATTGATGTTGAACATGATCCAAAGACAGCAATGTGATGGTCCTTCCATCGAAGGAATAGATGGAGACTTGATTGCCCCCCCATAATGAAGTGTCCTCAAAACCACTGAAAGAAGACTGAATCCAATCTAATGGTAGATGCAGAAGAAACTTCGATGAAGATGGAGGAAGTCTCATATATGAAATATCTGAATAGAGGAGTGATATCCCCTCAAGAATATCCTCCAAACCTATAGAAGTAGCGAAGTCAGTGATACCTGAAATAAAGCCATCTCGTGATGTCAAGTCTGGAAATTAGAATGTGTCTTGATGAATGATGATGATGGAAGCCTTAATCAATGACTCTGGACAAGGAATCACTGAATGTGAAGGGATACCAACTATCTCTGATGGAGAAGAAGAATCATCTGAAGCAACCTTGTCAACCTCTTCGGAAGAGTCAAGGCAATCCAAACAAACAACCTCCTGCATAGCAATATCATCATGGGGTACTTGATCTGAAACTTGACATTTTGAATCATGACCATCAAGGAAGGGTGGAGTATCTGAATCTCCATATATCTCCCAAATCTTAGTCCAAAGGATGTGAGGACTATCACAATGATCAATAGATTCCAAAATATCACAATCAACATGCATTGCAATCACTACTAAAATATTATATCTGCTGCAACTCCAAGCAAATTTATTAATACCTTGACTTGGATGGGGAACCGTACCATACAAATGTGGCAACAATTCAAGTGTTTGGAGATGGTGGATGATCCCATCTCGCCATTGTTTATAGTTTCCCGTGTGCAACATAGTCAAAGAAGGATAATATGCAAGCCCCATAATGTACAAACAAATTTCTCCAAAAATATAAAGATAATGACCTTCAATATCAAATAGAAACTTCCAAAACTGATATGCAACTGAAGTGATGCCACCCAAAACAAAAAATCTTTTCCCAAGCATCAGGATATTCAAGTTATTGAACAATGCACCAAATTGAACAAAAGCAATACAAGAGTACCTGGAGCTAAAACTGATCAAAGTGAATGGACTGATGAAAAAAGCTCAGAATTACCTTCGTGATGCCGCTGGAATCACTGAATTTCGATCAACGGTTGCGAAGATATGATTTTTTATGTCCAAACTGTAGGGTTGACTTCAGTTGACTGTAGAATTTTTTGGAAGCAAAATTTCCAAGAATGGATGTCACCACTAGAAAGAGCACTGAATTCCCTTTCCGGCAGTATCTCGTTTGCAGATTTTTGATACTCTAGTGAAAAGATATGATAAAATGAAAAAAACTGCCCTATTAGGGCCTTCAGGCTAATTAGGAGCAAAAATATAAGCCCCTCGGGCGCTAGCACCTAGTCGTTGATGTGACCGCAAGTGTTGGGTTAGCAAAAAAAAGGTGCCACCAACGGTGGCGGCGGGGCAAAGATCTGGGTGGTGGCTCCGCTCACAAATAGCGAACCACCTGGTCACCGATATATCCGGGGCCTTGGGTGATAAGGGCTCGGGCACCGACGGTGGTCGGCAGAGTACAGAGCACAGGCCGACGAGGAAGTAAACATCGGCGGTGGGTAGAGTTCCGATCGGTGAGCAATGAGGAAAGGTCGACAAGTGGACCAATGCACGGTGGTGGACCCAGTAGAAATGTACCTCCTGTTGCAAAAAGCTCGGTCGACAAGACAATGTACTCTGCAGACAAAACTGATTTGATTTGATTTTTAAATATTACAAAAAGCAATTTAAAAATCAAAACCGATATATTGAAGCCCTATTAATATTGATGCCGACGGAATAAAAATACCAATGCCAATGGCGAAACAAACCCTATAGTCTGCGGATTAGAGAAATATGATGCCGACTTAGGAATAAATTGATGGTCGGCCATAAAATATTTTTCTGCAAACTATACAAAATACCCAAATAATAATTTTTTTGCCAAATATGAGCTCGTTTTTTGAAATAAAACAAGCCTGTAGATCTAAAATATTTTTGCCATGATGGAGGACTGAGACTGAAGATTTTTTTTGCAAATTTGTACGGATAGTACAAAAAATTACAAACCCTAGATAATACCTCAAATGGCTAAATATGTCCAAATCAGAGCCAAACTTTCTTGATCCTGGGATGAACCTTCACTGGAATAGCTCTGATACCATGTTGGAATGCTGGATACATAGGTTGCCTTGATGAAGCTACAGACTTCAATGGAGGACCTTTGCCAAGAAGAAATATTCACCCACATAGAAAGTATGATAATGACATTCAAAATAGAGATTCTACTATGATGATCTGGATTTTGCATGAGGCATATGGCATTGATAGTTAGGTAAAATTTAGTGCATGTGTTCATTCAATTTAATTTATTAAATTTTGATTTTGAAATGCAAGATTAAATAAAAATGTTTTATGATTTTAGTAAAATTGCAGGGTCACATTGTTGAGACTAGATACATCGAGCCCCCACCAACCTATTTCTGCAGTACACCTATCGCTAGGGTATGTAACTAGTAAAAAATTATAAATTTATTGCATGTTAATAGCATTGTTTTACAAATGGTAATTTAATATGCGATTTTGGATGTTGAACAGACTAATATTGGAGGTTTTGATGGAACACTTCCTAGTGGTGGTGGATTTACTCAAACCTTCACGCAGGTAATAGAATAAAGAGCTTAACTAATGAATCAACTACTTAATAGATTTGTGTAGTTTATATGCACATCATTGATTACGTTGAATATTTTGTTGTTTTATTTTCAGTTGTTGCGATATGATACACCTCCAAATGTGATGAGGGCAATGGATATTGGTGTGACATTTGCTATACAATCCTTGGTGGTTGTGATAGAAGAGGTATGAGGCAAATTATTAAATTTACATTTACATTTGTTGTTATAGATTTTAATTAGTTAAAAATCAAACCATTATATATTATCGTACTTTAATTTCTATTTGTATGGTTTATACAGGGCTTGAACATGCCTGAGCATGGGTGTGAGGATATTTCCCTCATGGAGAGAGATCGTGAGATGGCTGTAAGTAATTATTTTGTTAAATATATCATGTTTTATAATGTAATTTCTATATATTCATGTGTTTACTTCTTATTGTAACAGTTAAAACTTCACCATGAACTAAACCCTAGGAGGAGTAGTAGGAGCACTCCACGATCATAGCAAAAATGAGTGAAAGACCTATCACCATCCGAGTGAAAAGGAAAGGGAAAGATTTTATTTCCAGGGCATGGAGAGCAATGACTTTTTCTTCTAGAGTCCTTTGTGGTATGCCTATATGGCATTCTTGTAAGCCTATATGGCTATTTTGTACATATATTTCATACTTATATCGACATTTATTGATGTATGCCTACATGGCTATTTGGTTAATAAAAATATATTTTATCGATCTCTATCCATATTTGCATTCTAAATTGATGGTTCAATAGTTATGAGTTACGTGTATTCAAGGTAATTTCTATGTTACTACAAATATCTTTTATCGATGCTTATACTTATTGGATTGATGTATGTTTGTGTATGGGATCATATTAATTTCTATTTGATGATGTTATTGTGTCTTTAAGGTTTATTTATTAAAGGGTGCATGAAACAAGTTTTAAATCCTTAAAAATCTTTGAATTTGGTTTTTCTATTTGTCGAGTCTGGGCTCCGAGCCTGAGTCCAATTCAAAAATTGGCTCATCAAGTCCAAGGCGAGTCCAAGTCTTGTAACACTAGTGTGAACACATCGAGGAATAATGTATATGCCGATGAAGAGCGAACCATGGTATAGATATGGGTGGTCAAGATAAAACATCACTTTTCTGGATAGTTTGAACCATAATCTTTCATGGCTGCAAACACACCTTCATTTTTTGTGTTCTTGATCCTACTGAAGACATGGTGGAACATGTTGTAGATCAAAAATTGCAACCCTAAGTCCACAAGAAAGTTACTTGTCCTGATATTCGCAGATGTCTTTAATATATTCATCCTTCTTGAGTAATGCCAATCACTATCATCGGTTGCCATGCTTCTAATAGAAAGTCAATTTATTGCAATACCTGTTCATTCGCTCTAATACCACTGTAATGACTCGAGCTCTGGATCACTAAATTTTTTATTTATTTCTTATTGGATTGACAAAGGTTGTCATCCAATATTATTAAGATAGATAACAGACTCCCCAAATTATAAATGAAATAAATTTTGAATATGAAATCTAATTCAAATATTAATTTGATAATAGAAATTTGATAAATAAATATAATAGTTGTTTCTAATTAATCAATTAAAATCATGTGCTAGCTTTGAATATAAATCTGCCTATCATTGATAAATAGGCCTTGAGAATTGGGATGCCTTTCCTGATCGATACTTTGTATTCATGCATCTAACTTTGAGTCATTTCCGGATTATATGCTTGAAACGTAAACTCCCATATTATAAAAATTTTCTCATATAGACCAATCCGACACTAGGTAATTCAATAATAAAAATAAGTCCACAAATTGATTACCCTGATCTTCCCTTGTTATTCTCTTTTATACTTGAAAACATCACAATTGAACCTTGAGGGGTTAACCTTGGGGGAAAAACTCTGTGGTTAAGCGCTTGAGCTGGAGTAGTACTGGGATGGGTGACCTCCTTGGAAGGCCTAGTGCCTCACCTCTGTGAGCATCACATACATGCAGTGAGTGCTAAGTGGGCCATTCCTTATCATGAGAGATGGATTCTTGTGAAATCAGCCCTCTTTCAATCCATGTCAGTCTTGGGACTGTACAGGAAGCTGGAGGTCATACCAAGTATGAGATCAACATGTTTGTATAAGAAATCTAAAAAATAGAGAACAATGTGAATAATTCTTATCTTATCTTCTCCAAAAGTTTATCAACAACCTTTATTCGAGCCTCTCAAGGCTTTACATAGTGTTTTACACCCTTGTCTAACTTATCCATGCCCTCAACTAACTAAAAACCAACTTTCAAAACAACTAACCATTGCATTTCAAATTTGTTGCTTTAAGCAACTTATAAGTTTGCAACTTTAGACTCCTCCAACCTAAGGGATCGATCCGGTGGAACACAGCTCGGAGCGATTCCACATGTTTCGATGCAAAGGAGGACCATACCTAGCGTAAACATACCTATTTGGACATGTTGGAATAGTCTGCTTGGTCACACAAGTTGCAAAACAAAAGTTGCACCACTTTGCAACTTTGCACTGCTTACGTTTGATGCTTTTTCCATCAAGAGAAAATCCGCCACCACGAGAAAATCACTCCAAGATAGCAAAAATCGAGAGAGGTTTTTGTAGAGGGGCTCAACGTAATCCTGTAGCATCAAACAAGAAGTTTATAGGCATCATGATATCCGAGTAATAGCATGCTGAAGTTTGCAACCATTTTGCATTTTGGACCCTTACGGGATCAATCCAATGGAATGTAGCTCAGGACAATTCCACGTCTTTCAGTGTAAAACAAGACCATTCTTTGCATAAACATACCTATTCAGATGTGTTGGGATAGTTATTTTGGTCATACGAGTTGCAAAGCGAAAGTTGCACCACTTTGCACAGCTTGAATTTGACACTTTTTCCATCAAGTGAAAATCCGTTACCACGAGAAAACAAATCCGAGTAGCCAAAACCAAGAGAGGTTTTTCCAGAGGGGCCCAACGTCTTCTTGTAGGATCAAACAAGAAGTTTTAAAGTGTAACGGTATCCAAGTAATAACATGCTGAAGTTTGTAGCCATTTTGCACTTTGGACCCTTCAGGGTTCGATCGAGTGGAACATAGTTCGGAGTGATTCCTTATGTTTCGGTGCAAAAGATGACCATGCCTAGTGCAAAAATACCTATTTGGACATGTTGGAACAGTCCGCTTGGTCACACAAGTTGCAGAACAAAAGTTGCACCACTTTGCACTGCTTGCATTTGATGCTTTTTCCATCAAGTGAAAATCTGCCACCACAAGAAAATCACTCCGAGATAGCCAAAACCGAGAGAGGTTTTTTTAAAGGGGCTCAACAGAATTCTGTAGGATTAGATGAGAAGTTTATAAGCATCATTATATTCGAGTAATAGCATGCTGAAGTTTGCAGCCATTTTGCACTTTGGACCCTTAAGGGATCGATCCGGTGGAACGTAGCTCGGAGCGATTACACGTGTTTCGGTGTGAAGCAAGACCATTCCTAGCATAAAAATACCTATTCAGATGTGTTGGAATAGTTAGTTTGTTTATATGAGTTGCAGAGTGAAAATTACATCACTTTGCATACCTTGAATTTGACATTTTTTCCATGAAGTGAAAATCCACCGCCACGAAGAAACCACTCCAAGATAGCCAAAACCAAGAGAGGTGTTTCTAGAGGGGCCCAACACCTTTTGTAGGATCAGACGAGAAGTTTATAAGTGTAACGATATCCAAGTAATACGATGTTGAAGTTTGCAGTCATTTTGCACTTTGGACCCTTCAGGGATCGATCTGGTGGAATATAGCTCAGAGCGATTCCACATGTTTCAATGTGAAAGAAGACCATGCCTAGCATAAACATACCTATTCAGACATTTTGGAACAGTCCACTTGGTCACACATGTTGCAGAACAAAAGTTGTACCACTTTGCAACTTTGCACTGCTTACATTTTATGTTTTTTCCATCAAGTGAAAATCGGCCACCAAGAGAAAATCACTCTGAGATAGCCAAAACCAAGAGAGGTTTCAATGTGATCCTATAGCATCAGACGAGAAGTTTCTAAGCATCACAATATCCGAGTAATAGCATGTTGAATTTTGAAGCCATTTTGCACTTTGGACCCTTAAGGGATCAATTTGGTGGAACATAGCTTTAAGCAATTCCATGTGTTTCTGTGCAAAAGAGGACCAGTCCTAGCGTAAGTATACTTAGTCGGACGGGTTGGAGTAGTTAGTTTGGTCACATGAGTTGCAGAGAAAAAGTTTCACCACTTTGCAACTTTGCACAACTTGAATTTGACACTTTTTCTATGAAGTGAAAATCTAACACCACGAGAAAACCACTTCCAGATAGCCAAAACCAGGAGAGGTTTTTCTAGAGGGGTCCAATGTGATCTTGTAGGATCAAACGAGAATTTTCTAAGTGTCACGGTATCCAAGTAATAGCATGCTAAAGTTTGCATCCATTTTGCACTTTAGACCCTTAAGGGATTGATCTGGTGGAACATAGCTCGGAGCGATTCCACGTGTTTCGGTGCAAAAGAGGACCATTCCTAGTGTAAGCATACATATTCAAATGTGTTGGAGCAGTTAGTTTGGTCACATGAGTTGCGGAGTGAAAGTTGCACCACTTTGCAACTTTGTACAACTTAAATTTGACACTTTTTCTATCAAGTGAAAATCCGCTGCCACAAGAAAACCAATTCGAGATAGCCAAAACCGAGAGATGTTTTTCTAGAGGGATCCAATGTGATCTTGTAGGATCAGATGAGAAGTTTTTAAATGTCACAGTATCCAAGTAATAGCATGCTGATGTTTGTAGTCATTTTGCGCTTTGGACCCTTAAGAGATCGATCTGGTGGAACATAGCTCAGAACGATTCTACATGTTTCAATGTGAAAGAGGACCATGCCTAGCATAAAGATACCTATTCAGACATGTTGGAACAATCCTCTTGGTCACACTAGTTACAGAAAAAAAATTGCAAATTGTTTACATGACCTTTATATGACCTTTTTCACATCGTTAACATTTTAAAATTCAAAGTTTGCAAATTTTCCTATTCAACGCATTTACAGAACAAGGTGGTACTACACCAAACATGAACTCAAACTTTACAATATTTGAGTATATCTCATTATGCAAGTAAATCTTATTACAATGCCTCAGGCACTTCATTCTCATAGATCTTTTACAATTTCACTCATACAGTCGAGATTCTCTTTAAATGTCTACATCATAGGTGCTCATTATGAGGTTAACTTCAAATGAGTAAGTTGAGATTCCCTCGCTAAGCTTCACACGCTCTTTTATAATGGCTTGAAATCAAAATTGAGATTTCTCAAGATCATCAAAATAAGGATGTTGCATTGCTTTTATGGCTGACATTCTCATCAAGATGATAGAATTGGCATCAAACAAATTAATGTGTATACAAATATAAATTAATAAGAACTAATGTGCATATACTTACAAATTAATCCAACGAACCATCCGAGTCTGCTCTACTCTTTATTGTGTCAAGTTTTGCTTAATGGTCAGACTCAGGGACCTTCCATAATGTCTTGTTCAAAGTTCTACCCCCATATTTGGTCAAATGAACATTGGATGCCACGACAAGGTTCGAGTAATTAAGAATCTTACGATGCATGTTAAAGTCCTGAAATAGCCAATATTTAACACTTGAATGTGGGTACCTTCTAACCCATGTTCCAGTAACCACAACTGAGCCTATAGGTAATTGATGTTTTCTCCATCTATAACTGGGGCCTCCAATTTTGTTTTGGTCTCAATACAACGACACAAGTATTAGTCTATTCCCTCTTCATTGTCTTCATCTACAATAATTGCATAAACATGCCCTGCATCGATATGTGCAAAAAATCTCTTGAAATTTGTCAACATTATGAATACAATACAAAGTAAGATAATGATATGGAATTTCAACAACTAAGAAAGTAGATATATTACTTGGTTGAACTAGATCTGATACGTGGTCAAAGTCGATCGATGATTCCATCTGTGTCAGTCCCAATGCCATTGGAGGGCGATACATGTGAATTGGGCTAAGATAACTTATGAACCATTTGTCAACCCACTCCTTTGACTCACAATCATTCTAGGATTGCATTGTACATGAAGAACAAAAGCATGTCATCTTTCGTGTATCGATACTCCATGAACCTGCATTTGAGCTAAGGAAAGAGTGTACCTCACTCGATCATGTTAGTGTACAACAGTCTTCATATGGTGCAATGTTAGTATCATTCGTTAACCAAAAAAACTACTAACTGAAGACGTACCTTCATTACCTGGACCCATCAAAGCATTACACCACTCGACAATTGATTTTACATCTGTCAACTTTGGACTGTCTTTATACTTTAACTCTTCTCGTGCTAATGCTCTTTTCACACATGCTCTTGCACCATCATGCTCTCTCCCTTTCCATGTCCATCCTCATAAAAGTTCCACATATGTTGAACACCTATAATGACATGCACCTTGCACAACCAGTAGAACATACGTGAGTTCTTGAATTATGTTGCACAGTTATCAGACCATATTATATGTTGATCATATTTTATGCCCCTCTGAGCCAAACCACTGTAGAACATCTGGAAGCAACCTTGCATGAACTCTGTAGAATGTGTACGATCATCACTAATGTAAAATTGGTACTCCTTCCATGCCTTTCTTTGCTCATTTGTACTATCAGATGCATGAATGAATGCTATGTGCACAAATATCGAAACTTGTGTGGAGTTGTAATACTGTGATTGCACCTCATGTTGTGAATGTAGAGTGTAGTTCTCTACAAATTCAACCACAAATACTATGCTTCCAATTAGAAAGGTGTCCTTGCATAGCTTGAACTGTGTGTCCAACCATCGGGCTCTACGAGTATGCATTGCATACTCATACAATATACTGTCATGAAATGTGGTCATAAATTGGTACCCTGGAATCTTCTCAATAACCAAATCACACCTTTTTGCTTGAGACACATCTTTTGTAGCATATGCCACTATTTTATACTTCTCGAACTCTACTAGTTTATGTCCCACCTCATCTGTGCTTTCCATATGTTGACATATTGGCATATGTTGGAAGCCACTGCAACGCTCGCATGAACCATCCAAGCATGTTGTCCTATAGAATATTTGGCCATCCTCTATTTCACATAATTTTTTGATAAGAACTCTCTTGAAGATTTTGGTGGGGCTTCTATGCGACAATCCTACGAAACATCGTTAGGATACAAATCTAAACATATAGAACAATAAACATCATAATGGTTAGAAAATTCAATATGTAGTCTACAACAACAAGTAGTGCGTGACTTATTTGAAGATAATCATTTTCAAATTTTTGAAAAAATCGGGTTTGAGTCATATCCAAAAAATGCTTTGGATGTGGTTCACAATTCTGACTACTGATTCTCCTTCTTACCACATCCCTTTGATTCAGAGATGGCCTTGTATTATTCTTCCAATACTCTTCAATTACTGTTCTCAAGGCTTTGACAACTTCTTATCTTTTCGTGACAGTCTCCACGAGAATGCCCATAATTCATTTGTATCATTGCCCTCAATTCTTTGCCACCTTTGAATGGCTCTTGATAAAAAATTTCTACTAATTCCCATTTGTTCACTAGTGTTTTTAATTAGGTGATCTCTCTTTGTTTGACAACTTACCAAAGTCGACATAATGACATGTCAGGTGAAATTACTATCCTTTGAGCATGAGGTATTACCCACACTCTCATAAGCATCCATTAGATTCTTCACAATAGTGTCTTCACTCGATGCATTCGATGTTCTCAACCCAAGAGTCTTCATGATGTTCCTATACTTTACACCCCGCATCATTTCAACAAATAGTTGACATCTTGTAGTCTCATTTAGCCTTTCAAAGAATCATTCCCAAATCTTATCAGCATATTACAAGTGCGTGTTGAAATCTTACCTTCCATGTGCTGCAAAATCTCATAATCAATATTAATCAAATACTTTGGCTTTGTACGCAAAATTCTTGGTGGTGTTCTCTTAGGTACATACATCTCAACATTTGGAATTTCATCAATATTTAATTGAGGTGGGCTAAATTGCATACCTTTGATCAAGGGTGGAGAAGAAGACATACCTTGAGGTTCACATGGGGATGATGGCATACCTTCTTCATCAATTTCGAGTGATGATGTACTCTCAACTTGAGATGTGTTGGATGGTGTCCAACAATATTCACTTGTGGTAGATGGTGTCCCTCCATATTCACTTGCAGTAGATGGTGTCCGTCCACATTTACTTGTGCTAGATGGTGTCCCTCCATATTCGCTTGTGCTTAATGGTGTCCCTTCATATTCACTAGTCGTAGAGGGTGTGTCTCCAAGTACGGTATCTGAATCTGTCTTACGATGATGCTTTCGCATTCGTGCTTGTTGTGTTGCCAATTCTCTCTCTCTTTTTTACAGTTGAGGTTCCTCTACAATTAGGTTGTTTTCATCAATCGTTTCCAATTTCTTCTTTTCCTGATATGGCATCACCCGAACTCTCTCCTTTTCTTTCAAGGTTTCGTTCTCTTGATCTGTTAGTTTCCTCTTTGTCTCTTTCTTCAGCATGGCAAAAATTTTTATCTGTACCATGGTAATGAGACGAATATTAGTTCCTAAAAAATGTATCCATTCAAGTTAATTGAAAAATAAATGTCATTGAAGGGTTCATTTAAATAATACTTACAATCATCGTGTACAAAATTTAACCTAGCATGTAGACAAATGTGTACAAATTATGGAAGCACTAGGTTAGCCAGAGCACATTTCTAACTAAAAGTGAATAACCATGATGGTGATTCTGAAAAATAATGAGTGAATGGCATTGTGAGTGTTTGATAAGTTTGTGGTGTAGGAGCGTCAAGGGTTTGAGTAGGATTTAATTATGAAATGACCATCCCACCTACTATTATGACTTGTTTCTTGGTGGTATGGCATGTACATTGTTATAGTACGGTCTTATATTGTTGAACATTCCTTGGAATGAAACTAATGACAATAGGATGGGGTTCTTAGGCTGAAACAAGCACTTTTCCATGAGATTTTGAAAAAGTGTTGAAGGAGTGGTCTATGTAATGAACTTTTTTCCTTGTACAGGGTATTTTGAATATTTTTGATGCTTTGGAATGGTCTGGGAAGGCTCGAGTATAGGAGTT
This sequence comes from Sequoiadendron giganteum, assembly GCA_007115665.2. NCBI lineage: Eukaryota > Viridiplantae > Streptophyta > Pinopsida > Cupressales > Cupressaceae > Sequoiadendron > Sequoiadendron giganteum. The sequence goes on along the minus strand of CM021103.1, from coordinate 376,864,153 downwards.
TCTATAAACCCTCCCTCTTTGCATTAAAAAATGGGGGTTTTTGTTTTGGAAGCCTAGTTGAGTAGGTAAGGTTCTAATACCTAGAAAATATCTTGTTTTGAGACCTAATTAAAGGCTTTTTTTGGGTTTGGAAATCTGGTGTGAGGATCTAAGGGTAGTTCCTTAATAAAATTGGCCTACTTGGAGGCCTAAAATAGTGAAAAGGTCATTTTTCTTGAAGTTGTCCCAAAGGAGTCATGTGATGGGTTAAGGTATGTCTTGCAACTCTGAAATGAGTGATAGAATCATTCTTTTATTTTCCTAGTGTTTTGGAAAGTTTTGGAGTTAAGGGCCCAAAACTGGTTTTGCCCAGTAACTAGATTCCAAGGGTGAAATGTGGGAAATAGTGTTTATGTTTGTTGTCCAGCTTCGAGGAGTGTTGAGATTGGTCCATTAGGCCTTTTTAATCTTGTTAGATGCCTTGGTTTGGGAGATACATGTGACAGTTCGCAGATGCTTGGCTACTAATAATGTGGATAGTGAGCAAAGGAACTAGGTTTGTGTGTACGGGCTTCTCTGAAAGGTTTCATTTTTGTTGTACTAACTCAAAGAAAGATTTATTAAGCAAAGAATGGTTTGGTTGTGCCTTAAGAATTATAGTTTGTGTTTGTAAACAATGTTGCCATTATTTTAAGAAAACTTGTGAACGACATAATCATTGGTTGATGTTTTGAGGAACCTAGTTGATTGTAATCAATTAATTTAAAGATTTTCAACGTGTTTTGAAGGTCCTTAAAAGGAATTATGAAATCTTAATGCTAATTTGATTATATGAATCAATTTTTTTGTGAAGGAATTATAGTTGAATAAGTCTAACAAGAAAGGTGTTGATTTCTTCCTTTGTACTGCATTAGTTTGTGCAGAGGTATTGGAAGGCATTTGGAACTTTCGAAGGAATGGGAGAGGCTTGGACTTGTATTAAAGGATGAATTTTGGTGAATGGTTCTGAGTTTCTAATACACTTTATGCTATGTTACAATCAATTTTATGATGGTTAATCTATTTTTTTGAATTTGACAAAGAGTTAAAACCAAGTTCTAATGTTTTGGTGAAAAGATGACTGAGTTTGTTTGTTGATCTTCTTCAATTTAATTTCGGGTCAGAAGTACCCTTGATGATTTGTCGATCCTGGTAGATTTTCTGCATCAAGTTTAAAATTATAATTGGCAACTGTATATAATTGTTTATATAATGGTAATTTAAAATGTGCATTGACAACCTAAGGTTATAATGACAAACAAAAATGAAAGCAAGCCATAATAGAATGAATTTTTTTTTGTAAAGACTTCACATACCTAAAAAACCAGACTTTCAAATGGAGGAGTTCAACCCAATTATGTAGCCTTAGCTTCTTCTTTCTTCAAACTCCACAACAATTTGACTTGTTCAAAAGCTTGTTCCCCTCCAAACTTCAATTGTATATCAGTTTTCAATGGAATTCAAACTTCAATTGATATTATATGTCTTTCAATGTAGAAACTATGCTATTTCATGCAAAGGTGGTAGAAAGATCATGGAAAAGGTGATGGAATGTGAAAAACATGCTTGCACACTTCACAACATCATCAGAAAGTCGTTTTTTGTTGGAGCACATGTAGAACCAAGGGAATACGTGGATTGTGGAACTTCAAATCATGGGTATATAGAGTTTTTTACTGTTTTAGTGGAGTACAACATGTGATCACGTTATAACATGAGCGCGTTATGTGAAAAATGGATTTCTTTGTATATTTCTTTTCTCCCTCTTTGTCTTTACGCTCTATCCTAATTCTATAGCTGTCCCTTGCACCCTTATAGTAGAGGAGATAGAGGTGAGTGTCTCTGTGTGTGACATAGAGAGAGAGAGGTAGAGGGAGAATGGGAGAGAGAAAGGGAGGGAGATGGAGGGAGAGGGAGAGGGAGAGGGAGAGGGAGAGAGGGAGGGAGAGGCATAGGGATAGAAATAGAAAGAGGGAGACATGGAGATAGATAGGGAGGGAGAGAGTGGGTGAGTGGGAGATAAATAGGGAGAGAGGGATAAAGAGATAGTGGGAGAGAGATGGAGGGAGAGGGAGAGGGAGAGGGAGAGGGAGAGAGGCAGGGAGAGGCAGAGGGTTAGAAATAGAAAGTGGGAGATATGGAGATAGATAGGGAGGGAGAGAGGGGTAGAGTGGGAGAAAGAGAGAGTGGGAGAGAAAAAGGGAAATAGGGAGGGAGAGGGAGTGGGAGAGAAAGATGGAGAGAGGGAGGTTGAGGCAGAGGGGGAGAAAGAGAGAGTGGGAGAGAAACAGGGAGAGAGGGAGGGAGAGGGAGAGGGGGAGAAAGAGATAGTGGGAAAGATGGAGATAGAGAGGGGGGGAGTGGGAGAAAGAGAGAATGGGAGATAGAGAGGGAGGAAGAGAGGGGGAAGAGTGGGAGATAGTAGATAATTCTCCTTCAACCCTAATCCCTCTACCTTTATACCCTCTTAATCCTTGAACCCTCAACCCTCAACCCTTAAACCCTAATCCCTCAACCCTTATACCCTTTTAATCCCTGAACCCTCAACCCTCAACCCTTAAACTTTAATCCCTCAAACCCTATACCCTCTGAATCCCTCAACCTTCAACCCTTAAACCCTAATCCCTCAACCCCTATAACCTCTACCCTATAACCTATTAATCCCTCATCCCTAAAATCTAAACCCTTAAACCCTAACCCATAAACCCTCTACCCTCTACCATCAATCCTCTACCCTCTACCCTCAACCCTAATCCTCCAACCCTTAAACCCACTTAGTAAACTCTCTACCCTAATCCCTCAACCCTCTTGACTCTAAAACCCTCAACCCATAAACCATTAAACACTCAACCCTCAACCCTCGACCCTCAACCCTAAACCCTTAAACCCTAAACTGTTAAACCATCTACCCTCTACCCTCTACCCTCAACCCCTATACCATCTTAATCCCTCAACCCTCGACCCTCGACCCTCAACCCTTAAACCCTAATCTCTCAACCCCTATACCCTCTTAATCCCTCAACTATCAACCCCTATACCATCTTAATCCCTCAACCCTCAACCCTAGACCCTCAACCCTTAAACCCTAATCCCTCAACCCCTATACCCTCAACACTCAACCCTTCAACCCTAATCCCTCTACCCCTATACCCTCTTGATCATTGAACCCTCAACCCTCAACCCTTAAACCCTAATCCCTCAACCCCTATACCTTCTTAATCCCTCAACACTAAACCCTCAACCCTTAAACTTTAATCCCTCAACCCCTATACCCTTTGAATCCATCAACAATCAACCCTTAAACCCTAATCCCTCAACCCCCATAACCTCTACCCTATAACCTATTAATCCCTCATCCCTAAAATCTAAACCCTTAAAGCCTAATCCGTAAACCCTCTACCCTCAACCCTAATCCCCCAACCCTTAAACACACTTAGTAAACTCTCTACCCTAATCCCTCAACCCTTAAACCCTTAAACACTCAACCCTAAATCCTCAACCCTAACCCCTTAAACCCTAAGCTGTTAAACCCTCTACCCTCTACCCATATACCCTCTTAGTCCCTCAACCCTCAACCCTCAACCCTCAACCCTTCTACCCTAATCTCTCAACCCCTATACCTTCTTAATCCCTCAACCATCAACCCCTATACCCTCTTAATCCCCCAACCCTCAACCCTTCAACCCTAATCCCTCTACCCCTCAACCCTCAACCCTCAACCCTTAGACCCTAATCCCTCAACCCCTATACCCTCTTAATCCCTCAACCCTCAACCCTCAACCCTTAAACTTGAATCCCTCAACCCCTATAACCTCTACCCTATAACCTATTAATCCCTCATCCCTAAAATCTAAACCCTTAAAGCCTAACCCGTAAACCCTCTACCCTCTACTGTCAATCCTCTATCCTCTACCCTCAACCCTTATCCCCCAACCCTTAAACACACTTAGTAAACTCTCTACCCTAATCCCTCAACCCTTAAACCATTAAACACTCAACCCTAACCCCTTAAACCCTAAACTATTAAACCCTGTGCCCTGTACCCTGTACCCTGTACCTTGTACCCTCTTAGTCCCTCAACCCTTGACCCTCGACCCTCAACCCTTAAACAATAATCTCTCAACCCCTATACCTTCTTAATCCCTCCACCATCAACCCCTATACCCTCTTAATCCCTAAACTCTCAACCCTCGACCCTCAACCCTTAAACCCTAATCCCTCAACCCTTATACCCTCTTAATCCCTCAACCCTCAACCCTTCAACCCTAATCCCTCTACCCCTATACCCTCTTTATCCTTGAACCCTCAACCCTTAAACCCTGATCCCTCAACCCCTATACCCTCTTAATCCCTCAACCCCTATACCCTCTGAATCCCTCAACCATCAACCCTTAAACCCTAGTCCCTCAACCCCTATAACCTCTACCCTATTGATGAGCCAGGTTTTTGGCTCATTTTGATCATGTTTTTATAAATACTTTTCTATTTTTATTATGCTAAAACAAACATTCAGTCTGATTATGGGATAGGATATAAACCTTTTTATGACTTAAATATGATGAGTATATTCTGATAAAAAGTCGCATGATTATTATCTTTAATGTTTTATTAGTCTGATAAATACTTTATGGCTTTTCTGATCATAAAACCTTCCTACAGCCTCTACTACCAAAACTTCCTATAGCCATATTTGAAACATTGTTTCCCTTAGTTTAATACTTAATGAATGGATAAATAAAAGTAATGGATTGTCTTAAATGATGAACGTGTTGAGCTAACCTTCTTCGTTAGGAAAAGATGGCGAGATATTTTGCAGGAACCCCGATTGGAGGAAAGGAATTCAATTTCCACTTGAAGAATGAAGACCAAATCCATAAAGATTGGTTCAAGAGAAAAAGATGAGGAGACAATTTCAACTCATCCGCCATGGAGGGAGAGTGTTCCAGAAATCTAGGCCAGGCGTGTTGGAGTTGCATAAAGCCAGGATGATGGCGCTTTAAGGCTGTTAAACCGATTTGACTTAGTTCTTCCATTGTCATTCATCCCCTTGCTTAAGTTAGTTAAATGTAATAAATGCCTCACATTTTATAAGGGAAAGGTTGGTTAGTAGTTAGAATCAGTTTTCAGTAAATAGCCCCTTCTCCTTCAGAGAATGGGTTGGAAGAAGTTAGTACTGTAACACATTTTTCAGTTTCAAAAGTTTAGTCAAGAGTTTGTGCTATGTACTTGTTTCCATCAAATCAATAAAGCTTATGAAGTTTTTCACCTAATATGTTGCTTACTTTTGGCATTACCTAAGGGGGCCCACTTAGGGAACTGTCCATAATTTTATTCTGTAAAATAGAATAGTTGTATTTTCCTTCATAGAAGTAAAGTGACTGTTCCTGCAGTTGACAAAAAAACAGAGTTGTCAACTGTTCTTGCAGCCACTAGGCGCAGAGTAGTTTTATCTTTCAAGTTTTCATTTCCAAGCAAGTTATCCAGTAAAGTTGTTTCCAGTAATTTAAATTTCAGTATGAAGCATTTTAGGAATCATGTATGTCTGGAAGGGTGATTAGTGCATATATTATGCTAACCCATTTCAAGTTTGCGTCCCTGGGTTGATAATTAAATGAGGTCCTTTAGTGGGTTATGACTGCCAGTTGTGATGTTCAATCCCTGAGTAGTGCAATTTATGTTCCAAGTTATTAAGCTGATTAAAGAACACTAAATTTTTGGCGTCATTGTCAGGGATGGTGTGAAACTAAGGACCTATTACAGGGATGCTAGTAAAGAGTTTAAGATTTCATTCTTAGTATTTTTAGTTAGAATTCTGTATTCCAGCATCTCCATAAGTTAGCTCACTTTTGTTGTATAGATAGAAGAAGAGACCAATTTGGAAGATTCCTTCCAGGGAGCATAGATATTGAAGAAATTGAACCAAACCTATTCCAAGATGCCCCATATCTTGATGGTGGCCAAGACTTAGTTACCTCATCTTTTTCCTCTGAACAAAGCTTTAGCCTATCCGAAGAGATAGAATCAAAGAATTCCCTTGCTCTTGTAGTTCCTCAACCAGGAGCTAATCCAAGAACACAACCAAGAATGGAAAATCCTATTTTTCCATTCCCAATCCCTGACCGGCATGACAATAATAACCTCAAGAACATCCCTGCCTCAGTATTGCCAAAGTTCTATGGACTTATTACTGAGGACCCTCATACCTTCTTGTTTGAATTTGACATCCTTTGCAGAAGCTATGACTATACAACCTCATCACACAAGCTGAAATTGTTTCCTTCAACTCTAAAGGAGGCAACCTTAAGATGGTTCATGGGATTGGGAGTTACTGTAGCTAACACTTGGGATGAAATGAAGACTCTGTTCTTGGGAAAATATAAAGAATATTGTAGAGGAAGAGATGACATCTTCAAAATGTCACAAAAGGAGGATGAAACTTTGGAGGATTATGTGTCAAGGTTCTTGTTTAGTGTGCAGAAGAATACTCATGATGAGCTGAATGAGGAATCTCAAACAATTCTCTTCATGAGAGGAGATAATGATACTTACATGGAGGCCCTTGTCCTCATGGCAGGAGGTGATGTCACCCAAAGCGATTGGGATGATATCAAGAAAATCTGTCTGAAGTACTCCAGAGCAGCTGTAAAGAAGGGAAGGGGGTTTAGACCCTCTTCTATAAAAGGAAGTGGCTCTGGAATATCTAAAGGGGAGATTATTAATCTCTTGTACGACTTCAAGCAAGATATCATCAATGATGTAGACACTCACCTAGATACGATGCAGGCTAAAAGGAAGAAAGAAGAAGCTGAGGCAATGTTAGTTGAATATTGCCCCCACTGCTGACAAAGGAAGAAAGACTGCCAATGCAAAGCAATGGCTAATTTGGAGGTGCAGCATCTCTCTATTGAGTTCAAAACCATTGAAGGAGAGGAGGAAGTGTTCTTTGTTGCTCAGCGTAGGCCATGGGCCCCAAGACAAGGTATGCCTTAGGACCCTTTACAAAAATTTTGTTCATATAATAGTCAATGGCAAAACAAGTACCCTCCAAACTGTGGGCCATACTCCCAACCTCAGTGGAATAACCCTTGGCCAAATGCCTAACAAAATCGTTGGCAATCCTCACAAGGGAATTGGCAATCACTACAGCAAAATCAGTGGCAAGCTCTGCAAGGGAATTGGCAATAGTCTAACTAATGGAGAGGAGGCCAGCAATGGTCAAATCCATCCACTGGTTTCCTGCAGCAACCGCAGCAACAATCCATTATGCCACCTCCTACAGCTAATCAAGGTCAAAATCCAAAGCCAACCCAACTACCTGCTCAGGCAGCACCCAATCCAAATAACCAGCAGCAGCAGCAACAAGTCTATTTTACTGATCCTAATCATCAGCTTGCCTATGCTCTCAACCTGATTAATATCAATTTAAGTTCAAGAACTATGCAGCCCACACCATCTCCTCCCATAATCTCAGAATTGCCATCTGACGAGACTGACCAAGAAGAAGATACCAATGACCAAGCCCAACCAAATGAGCCAGTTCATATTCCAACATTATCTAAGGCATCTGATAAAGTGTTCCCTCCTTTCCCATAGGTTGGAAGGTGAGAAAGCAAAAAAACAAGAGGAACCTACCTTTGACATCCTTGACCAGCTAAAGCATATATGTGTGAAAATTCCCTTATTCCAGGCAATCCAAGAGGTACCTATCTATAGCAAAGTCATCAAGGAGGTATGTTTGAAGAAATCGGGGAGGAAGAAGAAAAACCCTCAAACTGTCCATGTCATAGGTCAACTCTCTGATTTAATCATAGGAAAGCTTACCATCCCAAAATTTGAGACCCAGGTAGTCCTATGGTGGAGACCAATATTAATGTGTTGCAGATTAAGAATGCTTTAGTGGATCTTGGTGTAGCTATCAATGTCATGACAAAGGACCTGGTTGTAAAACTTAGTATTTCTGACCTAAGGGCTACACCTACAATATTGTAGCTTGCTGATAGCTCAATTGTCAAACCTGATTGGGTAGTTGAAGACCTGGTAATCACCTTGGATTCTTTGGAGTATCCTGCTGACTTTATGGTTTTATCTCCAAAAGAATCATTGGGGGGGTACTCTGTCATACTAGGAAGGCCTTGGTTGGCTACTACTAATACTTACATTGGTTGTAGGTTAGGTAACATGACAATATCTGATGGGTATAGCACAAAGAAGCTTACCCTCTATTCTCTAGCCCAGCCCCAACTTGAGTCTGGAGAGGTTGTTTATCCAGATTTGGAAGAAGAGGAGGAAGTGAATTCTGTGGCCAATTTAATGATGATTACCAGAAAGCCTTTTGTTGCACAAGAAGAAGAAGAAGATACACTGTCCTCTATCCTGCTGAATAACTATGGTACCGAATACTTTCATTGTGAAAAAAATCCATGTTCCTTGCAGACCATTCTTCCTCTGTCTACATCAGCCCATTATCCTGTAGCAACTGAATGCTTACACACCTTGCTACCCCATGAGGTAGAAATGCCATTTCTACTTGAGGTACCTATGGTTGATTTAACCTCTCAAGTTGAGGTAGCCATAGGAAAAACCTCACCAAAGAGCAGCAAGAATCTATGGTCAAAATGCTTATCAGTCATAAGTCAGCTTTTGCTTGGGAATATGGTGACATGTAGGGTTTAGTCCCAAAACTCTGTAAACATCGCATATTCATTAACAATGAGTTCAAATCTGTCAGACAACCCCAAAGAAGAATCTATCCAGCATTGAGAGAGATTGCTAAAGAAGAATTGTAGAAAATGTTAACAACTGGCTTTATCTACCCAATCTCGGATAGTCAGTGGGTTTCCCCATTGGTTATTGTTCCTAAGAAAGGAGGAAAATGGAGAGTATGTGTAGATTATAGAGAGCTTAATTTGGCAACAAAGAAAGATTACTTCCCTCTTCCATTCATTGATCAAGTTCTAGATAATTTAGCTACGAAAAAGTACTTCTCATTCTTGGATGGTTTTAGCGGGTACAATCAAATCAAGATTGCTCTTGAGGATCAAGAAAAGACTACTTTCACATGCTCTTGGGGAACGTTTTCCTACTCAATTTTGCCTTTTGTTCTCTGTAACGCACCTGCAACTTTCTAGAGGACAGTCATAAGTATCTTCTCAGACATCTCATATGATTGCATGAAAATATACATGGATGAATTTACTGTTTATGGTGCAACATTTGAAGAAGCTCAAGCCAACTTGAACAAAGTACTGTAGAGATGTGAAGATCATAATCTATCGTTGAATAGTCAAAAGTGCTTCATGATGATGTAGGAGGGAATAATGCTTGGTCACTATATTTCTGCTGCAGGAATATAGGTTGATCCTACTAAGATTGAGTTCATCTCTAATCTACCCTTTCCTACTAAGAAAAAGGAATTAAGAAGCTTTCTAGGCCATGCTGGATACTATAGAAGATTCATCAAGGACTTCAGCCAAACAGCAGGCCCTTTATACAACCTGTTGAAGAAGGATGCAGATTTTTCTTGGACCGAAGAATGTGAAAAAGCATTCCTTGATTTAAAAGTTGCCCTTACACAAGCACCTGTTTTGAAAGGACCTGATTGGTCACTTCCATTTCATATTCATACAGATGCATTGGATTATGCCATTGGAGCCGTGTTAGGGCAGAAGGGTGGTTCAACAAAACATGCACTCTACTACATAAGCAAAAATCTGCAAGGGGCTGAGCTAAACTACACTGTTACAGAAAAAGAGATGATAGCAATCATCTATGCCCTTAATAAATTCAGGCATTACATCATAGGTTATCAGATATTTGTCCACACTGATCATGTAGCAATCTAGTATCTCATGATCAAAAGCTCAATAGCCGAGAGACTGACAAGATGGTTGTTGCTGATGCAGGAATTTGACATTACAATTGTGGACAAGCCAGGCAAAGCCAATGTAGTTGTTGATTTCCTTTCTAGAATTCAAAGGCAAGATGACTTTGCACTTGTTGAAGACTCCTTTCTTGATGATCACCTACTTGTAATCAAAGTTATTCACCCATGGTATGCCGATATAGCAAATTATCTAGCTGCAGGAAGAACTCCTCCTCAAATTTCCCCTAAGGAAAAGAGATTATCGGTAGAGAAAAGTTTTAACTTTTCTTGGATTGCAGAATGCATGTTTTATACAGGGCCAGATCAAGTTATGAGGAGATGTGTACAAGAAGAAGACACTCATGATATATTGCATGCAAGCCATGATGAGCCCTGTGGTGCACATTTTGCTGCCAAAAGAACAACAATGAAAATTTGAAATATTGGTTACTATTGGCCAACTTTGCATAGAGATTAGCTAAATATATTAGGAGATGTGACAGATGCCAAAGGAAGGGAAGACCAATTGACTTTGATGAGATGCCTCTATTTCCACAAATTATTGTTGCACCCTTCGATAAATGGGGACTAGATTTTGTAGGACCAATTGATCCACCTTCCAATGGTAAGTCCTACATCCTTGTATGCACAGATTATGTGACAAAATGGGTAGAAGCTAAACCTATGAAGCATGCTAGGGATAATAAAGTGGCCGAATTCCTGTATGAGGAAATATTCACCAGGTTTGGTGTCCCTAGGGAAATAGTGACAGATCAAGGAGCACAATTCACTTCTACACTTATCACAGCCTTAGTAAATGAATACAATATACGTCACTAGAAATCAACTCCTTATCATCCCCAGGCTAATGGCCAGGTTGAAGTCACCAACAGGGACATAGAGGCCATTCTGACTAAACCTGTAGATTTACATAGAAAAGACTGGGCCGCAAGGTTACCAGAAGCTATATGGGCCTACCGAACTACCTGGAAGACTGCTACAGGATGTACACCTTTTGAAATGGTGTATGGTAAAACAGCTGTGATGCCAATTGAATTCAAACATAAGAGTCTAAGAACAACATTAGAGATGGACATGGATTTAACAAATGCACAAAGGGATAGAGTCATGTAGCTCAAAGCACTGGATGAGTTCCGAAAGAATGCCCTGCAACACACAAAAATGATACAAAATCAGCGAATAAGGTGGCATGATAAATACATCAAGGAAAAGAAATTCAAAGCAGGAGATTGGGCTCTACTTTATGACTTACAGTAAAAGTACAGTCCAGGGAAACTGCAAACCAGATGGTTGGGTCCATATGAGATAGAAGAGGTATTCACCAATGGTGTTGTTCAATTAAGGACCATTGATGAAGTCCGGTTCAATCTATTAGTCAATGGGCATCGCCTAAAGCTCTATTTTAAACCCATTGACAAGGAAACATTTATGAAATAGTTCAAAATTGAGCAGGATAGTAGTGATCCTGCAACCAAAGGAATTGAGCCTAGGCTCAATTTTCCAGGCCATGCATAAACTGCATATAAAATCATAATAAAGGGGTTATCTTTTAAGATCCCCATTCCATTCCATTTCATTATGTCATCCACAATCCGTACTCACTCTCTCTCTTCCACATCATCCACCTGTCATTCCCATATCATCCACGTTTCTCCACATCACGTATTTCAATGAAGAAGGAGGTCACATCAGATAATTACGATGATTCTCTCTAGGTACGCTCCACTTCACTTTAAGATAGTTTAAGTTACTTTATTTATTGCATTTAATTTAGTATTAATTAATGCAAACAAATTTCCTATATGGTTGCCATTTCCTTCGGCTCATTCGTACGATTGAGCACGCTTCTTTATGACTTAACTTCCACCACATCACTGCCAAAATCTTATCCCATCTGTTGTCACACACCACCAATATTTGGAAACTGTAATTAATAATCAAACAGTCTTTCCTTCCTGTCATAATGAACCTGAATATATTCCAATTATCCACGATTACTCTCTTCCTCCAAAATATTGCATGATTATATTGTTTTCCCTATTTTTCTGTCACTTTTGAAAAGTAGTTCAAAAGTTTTGGTTGAGGGGAAGGGCAGAGTACTGAAGAATTGTAGAAGATTCAATAGTTGGGCTATAGGGAGTTCAGTTGAAGAAAACCCAAGTGAGGAAAAGCCAAGGAAATGGGAGGTCAGCCGATTCGGCATGAGCCTACAGACCATAGTATCTTGTTACAGGACGTGCTACATGTGCCACTATTTAGACAATATAGTTGGCTCAATTACTTCTTGAAGCTCGGTACTTTCAATATACACATTGCAGAGGAATTTACGAGGACATTTTAGGATGGGGAAGCAAAAGTTAGGGGCATAACAGTCAATGCGTCAATTGATAAAATTTTTGTGATTATGGGGTTAGTACAGGTCGAAGAACCATTTCCCAGAGGAAGAGATGCAAGAAGCGCCAGGGCTGAGTTCACTCGACCAAATGATCCTCCTCTGCGAGTGGATAAGCAAGGTACACAAACAATGAGTCTACCGCAGGACTGGGTGTCACGCGAAGGGTACATCATCAAATACATAATCTGTGAAGGTAGGTTTTCAGTCCTACATTCTCACCATTCTAAACTCTTGTCTCATTTACGCCATGGACTGTTGATGAATGTTCCCGAATTCCTTTATAACTTCATATCCAATAGTGCTACTGAATTTAGGAAGGGTTAGGGTTAACTCTGTATTTCACAGTTGTCTTATTAAGTTGCTTGTGGAAAAATCCATTCATGACACATCAGGGATGACTTGGGAGGAATTCACTGTCCAATTCAACCCTCAAATTCAAAATGTAGGACCTAGGGGTAATCTCTTACCTTTAAGCAACGCACCTCCTAGTTCGTAGGCCAGACCTCTGCTGCTAGGTTCCCTCCTCAGGAATCATCCGACTCACAAGATGATGTTCCTCTTTCTGAAAGAACTCCCAAGCCACCAGCACAAGGTTCTAGCAAAATTCTTGAGCCATCTCCCAAGGATAGGAAGGGAAAGTCACCTGTTGTAGCAGCCCCTGAGCCTATAAAAGGGAAGCCAAAGGGAGATTTCTCTGTTCTTGCGGCAATGCCTTCCAAAAGGCATAAAACAGTTCCTACCTCCATAAGAAGGAGGTCTAGGCTCCAAAACCAGGGGCCCGACAATCATGTAATATTACTCCTGCCACACCACCTTCAGATCCTTTCAGTCCTGAACTGAGAAATGAGGAACCTGTTATTGAGGAGGTTATGAGTACACCTGAAGGGGCTGGCCTGCATGAGTTGGCTGCCATTGCAGAATAGCTACAAGAAGGTATGGAATGTGATAAGAAGGAAGAACCGGTTGTGTTTCCAACCGAAGAAGAGCAGCTACAGGAAGGTCAGCAATAGGATGGTGATTTGGGACAGGATAAGCCTGAAGAATCACATAATGGAAAAGTAATTGGAGAAGAAGAAGAAAAAGTAAAAGAGGATGTACTTGAAGAAGTACATGAGACACCTACAATATGCTATAATCATAGACCACCACTCCATGTCACAAACTTTGCTACTGGAATGGCATGCTTTGAAGAGCTTCAACAACAACAGACATAAACAGTGATTTCAATGCTGCAATCCTGCACATTCAAAACAGATGGGAGCATCTTTCATTTCAATTGAAGAAAGCAGAACCACATACTCCCAACACCTTGTATGCAACAACCAGACGAGCAAAGAGGTACATGAGGAATGCCAGAACAAAGAGGGAAAATTGGTTTCCATTGGTTATGCAGTCGCCTATTCTTCTATGGCCATTATTGGCTATACAAGGGGACAACAACACTTATAACAGAAATTCTAAAGATAATAGATGGCAAAGGCTGGAGGCAATGAGAGCTCAATTCTGGAGTTTTCAGAATGGTGAATGTGGGCAGCAACTGAGTGCAGATCTGAGAGAGTTTTCCAAAAGAAAGAATGCTAGACTTGTTGAAGGGTCCAGCAAGTAGTTGGTTGAGGGGAGTGATGAGCCAAGTTTTTGGCTCATTTTGATCATGTTTTTATAAATACTTTTCTGTTTTTATTATGCTAAAACAAACATTCAGTCTGATTATGGGATAGGACATAAACCTTTTTATGACTTAAATATGATGAGTATATTCTGATAAAAATTCCCATGATTATTATCTTTAATGTTTTCTTAGTCTGATAAATACTTTATGGCTTTTTTGATCATAAAACCTTCCTGCAGCCATATCTGAAACAATGTTTGCCTTAGTTTAATACTTAATGAATGAATAAATAAAAGTAATGGATTGTCTTAAATGATGAACATGTTGAGCTAACCTTCTTCGGCAGGAAAAGATGGTAAGATATTTTGCAGGAACCTCGATTGGAGGAAGGGAATTCAATTTCCACTTGAAGAATGAAGACCAAATCCATGAAGACTAGTTCAACAACAAAAGATGAGGAGACAGTTTCAACTCATCGGCCATGTAGGGAGAGTGTTCCAGAAATCTAGGCCAGATGTCTTGGAGTTGCATAAATCCAGGATGATGGCGCTTTAAGGCTATTAAACCTATTTGACTTAGTTCTTCCATTGTCATTCATCCCCTTGCTTAAGTTATTTAAATGTAATAAATTCCTCCCGTTTTATAAGGGAAAGGTTGGTTACTAGTTAGATTTAGTTTTCAATAAATAGCCCATTCTCCTTCTGATAATGGGCTGGAAGAGGTTATTACTGTAACAAATTTTTCAATTTTAGAAATTCAGTCAAGAGTTTGTGATATGTACTTGTTTCCATCAAATCAATAAAGCTTATGAAGTTTTTCACCTAATCTTTTGCTTACTTTTGGCATTACCTAAGGGGGCCCACTTAGGGAACTGTCCATACTTTTATTCTGTAAAATACAATAAATGTATTTTCTTTCATAGAAGTAAAGTGATTGTTCCTGCAGCTACCAGAAAAACAGAGCTGTCAACTATTCCTGCAGCCACTAGGCGCAGAGTAGTTTTATCTTTCAAGTTTTCATTTCCAAGCAAGTTATCCAGTAAAGTTGTTTCCAATAATTTAAATTTCAGTATGAAGCATTTTAGGAATCATGTATGTCTGGAAGGGTGATTAGTGCATATATTGTGCTGGCCCATTTCAAGTTTATGTCCCTAGGTTGATAATTCAATGAGGTTCTTTAGTGGGTTATGACTGCCAGTTGTGATGTTCAATCCCTGAGTAGAGAAATTTATGCTCCTAGTTATTAAGCTAATTAAAAAACACTACACCTATAACCAGTTAATCCCTCATCCCTAAAATCTATACCCTTAAACCCTAACCCATAAACTGTCTACCCTCTACCGTCAATCCTCTACCCTCTACCCTCAACCCTAATCCCCCAACCCTTAAACCCACTTAGTAAAATCTCTACCCTAATCCCTCAACACTCTCGACTCTTAAACCCTCAACCCTTAAACCCTTAAACACTCAACCCTAAATCCTCGATCCTCAACCCTAACCCCTTAAACCCTAAACTTTTAAACCCTCTACCCTCTACCCTTAACCCCTATATCCTCTTAATCCCTAAACCCTCAATCCTCGACCCTCAACCCTTAAACCCTAATCCCTCAACCCCTATACCCTCTTAATCCCTCAACCATCAACCCCTATACCTTCTTAATCCTTTAACCCTCAACCCTTAAACCCTAATCCCTCAACCCCTATACCCTCTTAATCCCTCAACCCTCAATCCTTAACCCTTCAACCCTAATCCCTCTACCCCTATACCCTCTTAATCCTTGAACCCTCAACCCTCAACCCTTAAATGCTAATCCCTCAACCTCTATACCCTCTTAATCCCTCAACCCTCAACCCTCAACCCTTAAACTTTAATCCCTCAACCCCTATACCCTCTGAATCCCTCAAACATCAACCTTAAACCCTAGTCCCTCAACCCCTATAACCTCTATCCTATAACCTATTAATCCCTCATCCCTAAAATATAAACCCTTAAACCCTAAACCGTAAACCCTCTACCCTCTACAGTCAATCCTCTACCCTCTACCCTAATCCCCCAACCCTTAAACCCACTTAGTAAACTCTCTACCCTAATCCCTCAACCCTCTTGACAGTAAAACCCTCAACCCTTAAACCCTTAAACACTCAACCCTAAACCCTCAACCCTCAACCCTAACCCCTTAAACCCTAAATTGTGAAACCCGCTACCCTCTACCCTCAACCCTCAACCCTTATACCATGAAATCCAAGAAAACTCTCTACCCTAATCCCTAAACCCTCAACCCTTAATCTCTCAACCCCTATAACCTCTACCCTATATTGGACCCTCGACCCTCGACCCTATACCTTGAACCCTCAATCTTCAACCCTCAACCCTTAAACCCTCTACCTTTTACCCTATACATTAAATGCTCAACCCTCAATTCTCAACCCTCAATGCTTAATCTCTCAACCCTCAATCCTTAAAGCCTAAACCCTCGATCGTTTACATTGGACCCTGAACCTAATCCTTCAACCATATACCCTCAAACCTATACCCTAAACCCTCTACCCTCAACCAAGTAAACCCTTAACCCTAAACCCTAAACCCTTAAACCTTCTACGCTATACCCTAAACTAAATACCGTCTACCATCGACCCTATTCCCTCAACCCTCAAACCTTAAACCCTAATACCCTAGAAACCATCAACCCTATAGGTCCTCCACCCTAATCCCTCAACCCTATACCCTCAAACTTTATCACTTTTTCTCTATCTATACATTTCACCTCTCCCTCCTTCCCTCCCTCCTTCCCTCTCTAATTCTCTCTATCTATTGTCTCCCTCTTTCTATGTACCTCTCGTTCAATCAATCCCAACCACCCTCTCTCGCTCCCTCTATCCATCTCTCTTATGTTCCTCCCACTCCATTCCAGTCTCTCCCACTACCTCTCTCTTCGTCTCTTTTATGTCTCTCCTACCCACCACCTCTCTCTCTCAAGTTTCTCCTTCCCACCCCCTCTCTCTTTTTCTCTCTCCCCTCTCTCTATCTATCCCTCCAACTCTACCTAGATAAGTCCCTCTCACTTCACCCCCCTCTTTCTCTACCTCTATCAGGTCACTCCCTCTCACACCCTCTCCCTCTCTTAGGTCTCTCACTCACACTCCCTCTCTCTCCCACTCCCTCTCTCTCACACTCCATCTCTCTCACACTCCCTCTCTCTCCCACTCCCTCTCACTACCTATCTCTCAAGTCTCTCACTTTGGCACCCTACCTACATAACTCTTTGTTTCTCTCTGTCTCTGTCTCTCTCCCCCTCTCTCTCTCCCTCTCCCTCTCAGTCAATTCTCTCTATCCCACCCTCCTCTCTCTCTCCCTCTCCCTCAATTCTCTCTGTCCCACCCCTGCTCTCTCTCTCTTCCTCTATCCCTCCCACCCTACCTAGCTAAGTCCCCCTCTCTCCAACCCCTTCTCTCTCATCCCTCTCTCTTAAACTCTCACTTCCACCCTCTCTCCATCTCTCTAGATTCTCTCTCTCTCTCTAAATTCTCCCTCCGTCTAAAGACATACATAAATGCATACATACAAGCATAATACATATAATCTTACATCCATACAAGCATACATACATACAAATATATTAGCATACATTCAATATATTGGTATTCAACCTAAAGGAGGACATAACGCGAATGCATTATGTCCTAGTTGACATGTTCCATGCAGAAGCAAAAACCATGTGAAAAGTGAGATATAACGCGAGCGCGTTATAACGCGCTCACGTTATATCTTGCTTTGGGAATTGCCGAGCCTTAGGCTTGGTATTTTCCTTGAAATACCAACCCAAAGGCTTGGATGGCATACCCAACAACCAGAGATGTGTTTTTAAAAAATCCACTATATTTCTCATAATTGAGTTCGTGCTCACCCTAGGGATTGCACTTGGTTCAATATCGAAAAAATCGAACACATGGGTAATGTTGGGTTATCTCTTAGCTATCCAACAATGTAATTTTTTCACTTTCTCAAAATGCTAAGTCTTTCATCCATAATTTATTTTATTTGTATGTCTTTTTTTTGCAAAAAAGCAGTGTTTCATATTTTTTTCTTTATAAATTAACCATTCATCAAATTTTCAAATAAATTACATTTTTAAAAACTAGACTCCATTCTACAAAATTTAAAAATAAAAAATAAAAAAATTCAATTAGTTTCCAAAATTTGTAGGGGTAGCACAGGGAAAATTCTATTATCAGGAAATGTCCACTTCTCAAATTAGTAAAAAATCAAATATTCATTAAAAAATTATCAAAAAAATCATGCATCAACTAAATACCGTTAGCTAACTTTTGATCATTGCAATTTTTAAAATACTAAAAAAAGGTTCACTGTACAAGGGTCGTACAAAAGTTGCTATGTTATGTTTTTCTAACAAAAACAAGACCAATTTGTGTACGTCCCTCGTTTGAACCCCTTAATCTCAACCATTTTAAAAATAAATTAGTTGTTTAGAAAGTAGACTCGGAGCACTTGAATCCATCTTTTCGTTCCATATCAAAATTTTGAGTCTAAGTATCCTCAATTTCACATCCAAGGTCAGTATTTCCAGATTTCAGAAAAATGTTGTCCACTTAAGTCCCCTTTTTGGGAACCATCTTGGTGCACTTACCCTATTAGGAAATTTTATTTTCTATCGGGTTTTGTGAACGTTGATTTTCCATCGATTTACAATCGAGTTTGAATTAAACCTAATTTTATGCCTACATTGCAGCTATGTCATGCGATCTCCCATTTTACACCCATAATCAACCATGTTTGGAGAACTTTGATTTAGGATTGTGTTGTAGATGACTATTAGAAACCCTTATTTTCTATCGACTTTCGTGAATATTTATTTTCCATTGATATACAACAGAGTTTGGCTAACACCTGATTTTAAGGCTACGATGCAGTTGTGTCATGCAAACTCCTATTTTTCACTCATAATCAATAATGTTTGGAGAGATTTGGTTTTATAATGTGTTGTAGATGCCTATTAGGAACGTTTATTTTCTATCAAATTTTGTGAATGATTATTTTCCATCAATTAATAGTGAAGTTCAACTAACACCTGATTTTAAGGCTAGGATGCAGCTATGCAATGTGAACTCCCATTTTTCACCAATAATCAACCAAATTTTGAGAACTTTGATTTTAGATTTTCCTTTACATGACTCTAAGGAACCTTTATTTTCTATCGAATTTCATAAACATTGATTTTGCATTAATTTATAGTTGAGTTTGGCTAACTTCTGATTTTTAGGGTACGTTGTAGTTTGTCACGCAAACCGCCATTTTTCTCCCACAATCAATGAAGTTTGAATAACTTTGATTTTATATTGTGTTTTAGATGACTATTAGGAACCTTTATTTTCTATTGTCTTTCATGAACATTTTTTTTCCATTGATTTCCCAGCAAGCTTGGCTAACACCTGATTTTAAGGCTGCGTTGCAGCTATTTCATCCAAGCTCCCATTTTTCACCCATAATCAATCAAGTTTGGAGAACTTTGATTTTATATTATGTTGTAGATGACTACTAAGAACCTTTATTTTATATCGGCTTTTGTGAACGTTGATTTTCCATTGATTTACAGCCAAGCTTGGCTAACTCCTGATTTTAAGTGCTACATTTTAGCTTTGTCATGCGAACTCCCATTTTTCACCAATAATCAACCATGTTTTAAAAACTTTGATTTAGGATTGTGTTGCAGATGAATTTTAGGAACCTTTATTTTCTATTGACTTTCGTGAACATTTATTTTACATCAATTTATAGTCGAGTTCGGCTAACACTTGATTTTAAGGCTATGTTGTAGTTGTTCCATGCGAACTCCCATTTTTCACCCATAATCAACAAAGTTTGGAGAACTTTGATTTTAGATTGTGTTTTAGATGACTATTAGTAACCTTTATTTTCTATCAGCTTTTGTGGATGTTGATTTTCCATCGATTTATAGCTGAGTTCAGCTGACACTTTATTTTAAGGCTACATTATAGTTATGTCATGCAAACTCCCATTTTTCACCTTATAATCAACAATATTTGAAGAGCTTTGATTTTAGATTGTGTTGGAGATGACTATTAGGAACCTTTATTTTTATTTATTTTTGTGAATATTGATTTTCCATCAATTTATAGCCAAGTTGGACAAACACATTAATTTAAAGCTACATTGCAACAGTGTCATACAAACTCCCATTTTTTACCCATAATCAACAATGTTTGGCGAAGTTTGATTCTATATTGTCTTGTAAAAAATTATTAAGAACTTTTATTTTATATTGTGTTGGATATAACACCTTATTTTAAGGCTACATTCGAGCTGTGTCATTCGACCTCCCATTTTAAACAAAGTTTGAAGAACTTTCACTTTAGATTGTCTATTAGATGACTATTTGTAAGCTTTATTTTTTATCAGTTTTTGCAAACGTTGACTTTTTGTCGATTTACAGTCGAGTTCTGCTAACACCTAATTTAAGGACTACATTGTAGTAGCGTCATGTAAACTCCCATTTTATTACCCATAATAAATGAAGTCTGAAGAATTTTGAGTTTATATTGTGTTGTAGATGACTATTAGGAACCTCCAATTTCTATCAGTTTTCATGAATCTTGTTTTTCCATCGATTTACAATCGAATTTAGCTAACACCTAATTGTAAGGCTACACTTCAGCTATGTCATATGAGCTCCTATTATTAAACCCATAATCAACCAAGAATGCAAAAAAATGACTTTCAATTATGTTGTAAATTACTATTAGGAACCTTTATTTTCTATCGGCTTTCGTGAATGTTTATTTTCCATTGATTTACAGCTGAGTGCAACTAACACCTGATTTAAGGGTACATTATAGATGTTTCATGCAAACTCCCATTTTCACCGATAATCAACCAAGTTTGGATAAATTTGATTTTAGATTCTGTTGAAGATGACTATTTGGAACCTTTATTTTCTATCAGCTTTCATGAACATTAATTTTCCATCAATTTATAGCCAAGTTTGGCTAACACCATATTTCAAGGCTATATTGCAGTTGTGTCATGCGAACTCCCATTTTTCAGTAATTAATTAGATTTGGAGAACTTTGATTTTAGATTGTGTTCTAGATGACTATTAAAAATCTTTATTTTCTATCAACTTTCATGAACATTTCTTTTGCATCAATTTACAATTCTATTCGGCTAACATTTGATTTTTAGGCTACGTTATAGTGTGTCATGAGAACCCCCATTTTTCTCCCATAATCAAGGAAGTTTTGATAAGTTTTATTTTAGATTGTGTTGTAGATGACTGTTAGGAACCTTTATTTTCTATTTTCTTTCATGAACGTTGATTTTCCATCAATTTCCAGGTAACTTGGGCTAACATATGATTTTAAAGCTATGTTGGCACCGTTTCATGCGAACTCCCGTTTTTCAACCATAATCAATTTGGAGAACTTTGATTTTATATGGTGTTGGAGATGACTATTAAGAACCTTTATTTTATATCATTTTTTGTGAACTTCAATTTTCCATTGATTTACAGTCGAGTTCAGCTAAGACCTGATTTTAATGCTACATTGCTACTTTGTCATGCGAACTCCCATTTTTCAACCATAATCAACAATGTTTTGAGATATTTGATTTAATATTATGTGTTAGATGACTATTAGGATCCTCTATATAACTTTGTTTTTTGTTAACATTGATTTTTGATCGATTTACAGCCAAGTCCGTATAGCACCTAATTTTAATGATACCGTGCAGCTATGTCACACAAAGTCCAATTTTTCACCCACAATACATCATGTTTGGAGAAATTTTATTTAGGATTGTGTTTTTGATGAATTTTAGGATCCTTTATTTTATATCACCTTTCGTGAACATTGATTTTTGATCGATTTACAACTAGGTTCATCAAACATCGGATTTTAAGGCTACATTGTAGCTATGTCATGCACACTCCCTTTTTTCACCCAAATCAACCAAGTTTGAAGAACTTTCATTTTATATTATGTTGTAGATGACTATTAACAACCTTTATTTTCTTATTGATTTCCATGAATTTTGAATTTCCATCCATTTAATGTTGAGTTCATCCAACAACTGATTAAGGCTATATTGCAGTTGTGTAATGTGAACTCTTATTTTTCACCCATAATAAACCAGATTTGGAGAAGTTTGGTTTTAGATTGTGTTGAAGATGAATATGAAGAACCTTTATTTTGTATCAGCTTTCTTGAACATTAATTTTCCATCAATTTACAATCAAGTTTGGCTAACACTTGATTTCAAGGCTACATTGCAGCTATGTCATGTGAGCTCCCGTTTTTTAAACATAACTAATCAGATTTGGAGAACTTTTATTTTAGATGACTAATAGGAATCTTTATTTTCTATCAGCTTTCATGAACATTGCTTTTGCATCAATATACAGTCGAGTTCGGCTAACATTTGATTTTTAGGCTATGTTGTAGTGTGTTATGAGAACCCCTATTTTTCTCTCATAATCAAATAAGTTTTGATAACTTTTATTTTAGATTGTGTTGTAGATGACTATTAGGAACCTTTATTTTCTATTGGCTTTCATGAACGTTGACTTTCCATCAGTTTCTACGCAAGTTCGGCTAACATCTGATTTTAAGGCTATGTTGGAGTTGTTTCATACAAACTCCCATTTGTCACCCATAATCAATAAAGTTTGGAGAAGTATGATTTTATATTGTGATGTAGATGAAAATTAAGAACCTTTATTTTCTATCAGCTTTTGTGAATGTCGGTTATACATTGATTTACAGTCGAGTTCAACTAACACCTGATTTTAATGTTGTCTACAGCTTTGTCACGCGAACTCCCATTTTTCAATTATAATCAACCATGTTTTGAGAACATTAATTTAGGATTGTGTGTTATATGACTATTAGGATCCTTTATTTTATATCTTCTTTTGTGAACATTGATTTTTGACTAGTTCACAGCCCTATTCATATAACACCTAATTTTAATGCTACTTTGCAGCTATGTCACACAAACTCCATTTTTTCACCCACAATCAACCATGTTTCGAGAACTTTGGTTTAGGATTGTGTTGTTGATGACTATTAGGATCATTTATTTTATATCACCTTTCGTGAATGTTGATTTTCGACCGATTTACAGCTAGGTTCATCAAGCACCTGATTTTAATGCTATGTTGTAGCTATGTCATGCGAACTCCCATTTTTCACCCATAATCAACCAGGTTTGAAGAAATTTGATTTTAAATTGTGTTGTAGATGACTATGAAAAACATTTATTTTCTATCAGTTTTTGTCAATGTTGAACTTCCATCAATTTAATGTCGAGTTTGGTGAACAACTGATTTTAAAGCTACGTTGTAGTTGTGTCATGTGAAATCCCATTTCTCACCCATAATCAACCATGTTTAATGAAGTTTGATTTAGGATTGTGTTGTAGATGACTATTAGGATCCTTTATTTTATATCGCCTTTTGTGAAAGTTGATTTTTGATATATTTACAACCAAGTTCGTGGAACACTTGATTTTATTGCTACGTTTCAGTTCTGTCATGTGAACTCACATTTTTCACCCATTATCAACCACATTTTTTGAACTTTGATTTTAGATTGTCTTGTAGATGAATATTATCAACTGTTATTTTCTATCGATTTAATGTCGAGTTCAATGGACACCTCATTTTAAGGCTACATTCCGTGTCATGCGAACTCCCATTTCTCACCCATAATCATCCATGATTAGAGTATTTTGATTTAGGGTTTTATTGTATATGACTATTAGGATAGTTTATTTTATATCGTCTTTCATGAACATTGAGTTTTTATCGATTTATAACCATGTTCGTCTAACACCTGATTTGAAGGCTACTTTGAAGCTAACTCATGTGAATTCCCATTTTTCACTTATAATCAAACGAGTATGCAGAAGTTTGATTTTAGATTGTGTTGTAGATGACTATTAAGAACGTTTATTTTCTATCGGTTTTTGTGAATGTTAAATTTTCGTCGATTTAATGTCAAGTTCAACAAACACCTGATTTTAAGGCTACATTGCAGCTATGTCATGCGAACTCCTATTTTTCATCTATAATCATCCATATTTGTAGAACTTTGATTTAGGATGATTTTGTAAATAACTATTATGATCCGTTATTTTATATCATCTTTTGTGAAAGTTGATTTTCAATCAATTTACAGCCAAGTTCATCAAACACCTGATTTTAAGGCCACATTGCAGTTGTGTCATGTGAACTTCTATTTTTAACCTATAATCAACTAGGTTTGTAGATATTTCATTTTACATTGTGTTGTAGATGACTATTAAGAGCTTTTATTTTATATCGATTTTTGTGAATATTGAATTTCCACAGATTTAATGTCGAGTCCGGTGAATACCTAATTTTAAGGCTATGTAGTAGCTGTGTTACACGTTCTCCCATTTTTCACCCATAATCAACCATGTTTGGAGAACATTTTTTTAGGATTATGTTGTATATGACTATTAGGATCCTTTATTTTTTATCGCGTTTTCTTGAACGTTGATTTTCGATAGATATACATCTAACTTCATCTAACACCTAGTTTTAATCCTACGTTGTAGCTATGCCATGCGAATTCCCATTCTTAAGCCATAATCAACCAAGTTTGGAAAATTTTGATTTTATATTGTGTTGTAGATGACTATTAAGAACCTTTATTTTCTATTGGATTTCGTGAATGTTGAATTTCCATTGATTTCATGTCGATTTTAGTGAATACCTGATTTTAAGGCTACGTTGCAGCTTTTTCATGCAAACTCCCATTTTCCACCCATAATCAACCCTACTTGGAAAACGTTCATTTAGGATTATGTTGTACATGACCATTAGGATCCTTTATTTTATATCGCCTTCCGTGAAAGTTGATTTTTGATCGATTTACAACCATGTACGTCAAACAAAAGGATACGTTGTAGCTGTGTCATGCAAACTCCCATTTTCCACCCATCATCAACCAAGTTTGGAGAACTTTGATTTTAGATTGTGTTCTTGATGACTATTAAGAAGCTTTACTTTCTATTTATTTATGTGAATGTTGAATTTCCATAGATTAAATGTTTAGTTCGGCGAAGACCTGATTTAAAGGTTACACTCCATTTATGTCACGCAAACTCCCATTTTTAACTCATAATCAACCATGTTTGTAGAAATTTTCTTTAGGATTATATTTTAGATGACTATTAGGATCCTTTATTTTATATCTCCTTTCGTGAACATTTATTTTTGATTGATTTAGAGCCAAGTTGGTCTAACACCTAATTTTAACCCATAATCAACCAAGTTTGGAGAAGTTTTATTTTAGATTATCTTGTAGATCACTATTAAGAACATTAATTTTCTATAGATTTTCTTGTATATTGAATTTCCATCAATATAATTTCGAGTTTGTCTAGCACTTGATTTTAAGGCTACATTACAGCTGTGTCACGTGAACTCCCATTTTTCACCCATAATCAACCAGGTTTGGAGAAATTTGATTTAGGATTGTGTTCTAGATGACTATTAGGATCCTTTATTTTCTATCACCTTTTGTGAACTTTGATTTTTGATCAATTTACAACCAAGTTCATCTAACACGTAATTTTAAGATTATATTGTAATTGTGTCATGTGAACTCCCATTTTTCACCCATAATCAACCAGGTTTCAAAAACTTTGATTTTTGATTGTGTTGTAGATAACTATTAAGAACCTTTATTTTCTATCAATTTTTGTGAGTGTTGAATTTCCATCGATTTAATGTGTTGTGCAGTGAAGACTTGATTTGAAGGGTACATTGCATCTATGTCACATGAACTCCCATTTCTCATCCATAATCAACCATGTTTGGAGACAATTGATTTAGGTTTGTGTTGTCGATGAGTATTATGATTCTTTATTTTATATTTCCTTTCGTAAGCGTTGATGTTCGATCGATTTAGAGACAAGTTTTTCTAACATGTGATTTTAAGGCTATGTTGCAGCGGTGTCATGCGAAACCCCATTTTTCACCTATAATCATCAAGGTTTGGAGAAATTTGATTTTAGATTGTTTTGTAGATGACAATAAGGATCCTTAATATTATATTTCCTTTTCGGAACGTTGATTTTCGATCGAAGTACAACCAAGTTCATCTACCACTTGATTTTAAGGCTGCATTGCAGTTGTGTCATGTGCACTCCCATTTTTCACTCATACTCAACCAAGTTTGGAGAAGTTTGATATTAGATTGTGTTGTATATGACTATTAAGAACCTTTATTTTCAATCAATTTTTGTGAATTTTGAATTTTCATCGATTTAATGTTGAGTTTTCTGAACACCTAATTTTAAGGCTTCGTTGAAACTGTGTCTCGCGAACTCCCATTTTTCACCCATAATCAACCATATTTGAAGAACTTTGATTTAGGATTGTGTTCTAAATGACTATTAGGATCCTTTATTTTATATCACATTTCGTGAACATTGATTTTCGATCAATTTAAAACCAAGTTTCGCTAACTCCTGATTTCAAGGCTATGTTGCAACTATCTCATTCAATTTCGCATTTTTCACCCATAATTAACCAGGTTTGGAGATGTTTGACTTTAGATTGTGTTGTAGATAGTCATTAAGAACCTTTATTTTCTATCAATATTTGTGAATGTTTAATTTCCATCGATTTAATGTCGAGTTTGCCGAACACCTGATTTTAAGGCTAGGTTGCAGCTGTGTCACGGGAACTCCCACTTTTCATCCTCCAAGACCCCACTTGTCATTGTGATTAATAAAACTCTAATCTATTTTCCTAAGAAAATGGTAAGATGGATTTTGAATGATAAGTAGGGTGATTATGTGTCAATACTTTTGCATTTCATTCTGACATTTCTATTGACTCTACCATGAAGGAGTTAGGACTTGTAAATTCTGAATATGAGTTGAAATTTTAAATGAAATGGTTGTACAATTAATTTTTATTTCAGCTATCAAATTAATGTGATGTCTGATTATTGCTTATGGTTTCATTGATGATGTGCAGGAAAGGAAGAGTTTTGATATGAGAAAGGAAGACCGTTGAGAACACATTGAGAAGACATCCCCTTGTGATCATGAATTTGATCTCCCTTTTGGGGCTTAGAAATAAATAAAGTTGATAAGTTGCTAATTTAAGGTGGTAAGGGTCGTTGTTAAAGGGATAATTGATTATATCTTTGTAAGTGGGACTAGGGGTTAGGAACTCTTATCCAAGTGTGAAACTCGAATGGATCTTTAAGTGGGTCTTTAAAGAGGGTTTTTGGTCAATTTCTTTGGTTGGGATACAAAAATGAACCCCCTAAGGTCTATACCATAGTGGTAGCGGTCAAGTGGGCATGCAATAGGGCCCCAAGGACATGATTTGACTCCTAAAAAGTCTTCATAATGGTGAGTGATGATTTTTGAAATGAGGATTGGATGTTATGATAGAAGGGTTGTCCAAGTGCATGTTTCCTCCTGAATAAGGAAAAAAACTCTCATTGATGGAGATTACACTTCACATCTACCCACCCAAAAAGTTGCAATTTAAAAATCCTGTATATAGTTGGGAGAGAAGAATGAGTGGGGTGTTACTCACTTATCCTCTTGGAGAACTTGAGTGGAGAAGGTAGAGAGAATGAGAGGGGGAGAGGAGTCCACCTCTTTGGAATGATAGTGGTTGAGATGGCTTGGCTTGGAGAGGAAAGATGGTTGCAATAGTTCAATCCCTTTATCTAAAAAGGAGAGAGATAATTTCTTCCTATTTCTATTTACATTTCTCATTGGTTATAAGAAACTTGCGTAGTGTATGGATTATGATTGAAATTACAAAGTAGAGAACTTAGATTTCATGAAATTGGTACTATGATAGTTTTATACTTTTGTAAAAATGAGAGAAGACTCCATTTATCATCATGGAGCTTAAATAATTTCTTGTTCGGGGCTATGGCTAGAGCCTATAGGCTCCATGATGCCATCACAGTAGTGTGGAGAGAAAACACTTATGCAATGGTTTTTTCTTTATTTATTTCATTTCAATGTAATGCTATGAAGACAAGAGTTTCAGTTGGTAGATAAAACTTGTTGTAAAATGAAACCACAAGAAGAGCAATCTATTTGTATTTTATCATTGTGACATAACATAATATTATTTTGTTGAAATGGAAGAATGAAAGCAATAGGATTAATTCTTTTGTTATGTTGATCATCAAATCTATGAATGCCGTTTATAATATTGGGCTTCTTTTGTATATCATTGCATTGAGGAATGAACAAAAGAAAATCAATACCCTATGAGCTTGCATTGAATAGATATGAGGGCGAGAAGTGGATTTTTAAACTAAATGATCGTAACTTCTTTGTTTGGAGATTAAAAAATGGTTTTAATTTAAGTAACACATATATATATGTTTAAACATTAGACAAAACTTCATTCTGTTCTTTTATAAAAATATTGCCCAAATCTTATATGTAGTAGTTACATATACTCCTATGGCCATACAAGCTAATTTTATCTTATTAGAAGTTTTTAACTACAAAATGTTAATGAAGCAAAGACAAATTTAGAACAAGAAAATACTGACTGACTCCCGTTGGCGTGTGGCCTATGCCTTGAGGTGGCTGCAAACATAACTTCTTGTACTATAAAATGAATGGATAAAAAGAAAAAAAATAGTGGTAAGAACATTAACCAATTCTATTAAAATGGGTTGCAATCCCAGTCAATTTTAGCTTGACACTATTAATCCAATTGTTTTTTTATGGCTCAGTCTCAAGCAAATCAACTTTTCATTGCAATGTTTCGTGTAAACAAGCAGGTAGGGAGGTTAGTGCAGTAGCAAGAAAATGAAACATATTTGAGAAAAAAGGGCAGCTAACCTCCCTGACCTTGCATGCCATCCCTAACCTATTAAATGTATGCACAAATTACATTCTGATAATTTTTGTACAATCGCCTAAAATTGCTATGGTTAAGCTGAAACTTGGTATAAAAATCTTGGGATTGCCGACATCCAAGTGCGCAAAGGAAATAGAAATATCCATGGATAGAGGAAGTTGTTGAAATTGGAATCAAGTTAGCATAGATAGAGTTGGAGCCTCCTTGTTCACTCGATGGTCGATTACCTTCACCCACCAAGGTAAAATATGAGCATATGGCTATCATGATTATTTATGACCATTGATATAAGGTGTAATACTTCTGAAAATAAAGAATTATAATAGAATGGCCAAGGAAACATTAGTGGAGCTGTTAGAATGAAAAAACTAGAGGGCGCCCAATAAAAGCTAACAATGATATGCAACCAAGACGCCATTCACATCTAAGACCTATGGCTTATCTTGGCCTGGCGCAACCTGCGATAACCTACATGAAGTTGACTTCACCTCCAACTGCCTTGAAACCCGATCACAGATGAAAAATAACTTGAAGGGGAGAATGCAGCTCACCATGGAAATGCAGTTTAAATAGTCACAAATATCATGGGTTGTGGAGTTATCAGGTTGTGAGTTGGAGGCACGATAATTACAGCCTTTTACTCAAAATACTAATTGTGTGATATGATTTGTAATTGGCGTTAAGTGAGAAAAATGTGGCATAAGGAAAGTGCTTGAAGCCACCATTCAATTTCAACATTAAATGCCTCTAATCATGTTGAGTGTCATGAATTTAGACAGGGGATATCAGGGGTTAAGGTGATGGTATTGGCTAATGTGAAGGAGTTTTCCCTTTAAAAGTTTTCTCCTCTAGAAGTCTACCTTTTTTATTACTCCCACTTTTCAAATGATGTGTTTACAGTCGCATTTAGTGTGCCCTTTTCACCCCTCATTATTCTAGGGCCTAACACATCGGATGAGCTATCAAAATAAATCACTTCTTTATTATAGCTATGCAATCATTCTAATTAGACTCTAGTATCATTTAATAGGCATCGTATTTGAGTGGCTCAGACACAAATGGGAGATTGAGAAAATCTATTGTCGGTGCATATCAGCATAGTAGATGAACTTACAATCAACCAGGTAGGCATGGCGTATAGGTTCTATCTCAATTATATTATACGTTGGGACGAAATTATTTCTCGAGTCACTGAAATTCGTGTCTGACTAAGTTATTGTACCTTACCTGCCAATGACAGAAGTCTTGAGTTGACAGCCTCTATTAATGCATCCTTTGGGAGTAGTGGTTAGTAATCGTAGACTTAGTATCTAAACCAATGTTTATGTAATGCATTCTCTAAATCATTGTATAGAAGTTTTGCATTCCAAAATAAGCCCTTATCCTCTAAGTCCTTATCATTTGTACTTCCCAAAATCCTTTCACGACGGATATCATTTATAAATTATCTCTTTGACATTACATTCTCTGCAAAACAATGAGGGAAACTGAATTAAAGCATACTAGATCATAATCGTTTAATAATATATGCATTGAATTATATAGAAATATATAAAATGTCAAATATATTAATAAATACAAAGAATACAGCCTGAACATGCATGGGATAGTGATATAATATATGTAAGTGTTATAACGCGTCAATATCATGGGAAATATAAACTATACTCTTTCCATCAGTGTCCACTCAGGGTCTTCTGCAAAATGTTCATACCAGTTAATAAATAAATAAACCCATATCTCCATTATATTTGGAATACCAACCTCTTCCCATCTT
The DNA here is from genome assembly GCA_007115665.2 of Sequoiadendron giganteum. Lineage (NCBI taxonomy): Eukaryota > Viridiplantae > Streptophyta > Pinopsida > Cupressales > Cupressaceae > Sequoiadendron > Sequoiadendron giganteum. The sequence continues at coordinate 376,833,548 of CM021103.1, read as the reverse complement.
ATGGAGATGAAAGAATAAAGTGGATTAATTTTAAAGGTAATAAAGGGGTTTTATCTATATTAATTAATTTATAATGTACTACTGCATGAGCCTAAAAGTCTATAGATCATCTTACATGGGGATTTATGCATTAATGCAAATGAATTATCTTGCATTTCTCAAGGCTATTCAAACTATTACTATTAAAATGATAAGTTAAAGAATAGTTAGACATATGAATATCAATAAGGAAAAAAATGTTGAGCATTTACATTTGAAACTGTATGTATCAAACAACAGCCCATGAAACTTAATTATGTAGCAGCTAGAAAAGAGCAGCCACAAGGCCATAAACAATAGCTAAAGAGTGAAGAAGCATACACTTGTAACAAGAAGATTGATGCCGACAGCCTAAAAACAACAAGCTTAAATAAGAATTGCATAACAACAATGAAGAGTTGACCATTTAAGCCTCCAGTTGCACAGTCTTAGCAAGAAGAACTTGCATAATAAATTGTACATAAATAAGAGAAAAAATGCTAGTCTTGGTGCATTGGAGTTAATAAGGCAAGAAACACACACACACACACACACATATCAAAGACTAAACTTTTAGCGTGAAAATTTTCAATATTTATAACCACATTATGATTAAATTAAACAACTAGATCGAATCAACCTTAAGGACTTTAGTATCCTTGGACTCAATGTTTGCTTAGCCTTCCTTAACCTAGTCAACCCAAGGAGGACATGAGTAATTAATAGTGTAGATAAATTTATCATCTAACTTGTGAAGAGACTTCTTGAAGGTGTGCAACTCTACCATTTTAGTGTTGCATCTCAAGTACATGAGGGTTTAACTAGCATAATTAATATTTATATAAAAAAAAATTGTTGCTTTTTCTAGTAAAATACTTTGGGCATGACACACCCATAATCAACAATGTTTGGAGAGCTTTGATTTAGGATTGTGTTGTAGACAACTATTAGGATCGTTTATTTTGTATCGCCTTTCGTGAACGTTGATTTTTGATCGATTTACAATCAAGTTCGGCTAAGACCTAATTTGAAGGCTACGTTGCACCTATGTCATTCGAACTCCCATTTTTCACCCAAAATCAACTAGGTTTGAATAAGTTTGATTCTAGATTGTGTTGTAGATGACTATTAAGAACCTTTATTTTCTATTGATTTTGTTAGTGCTGAATTTCCATCAATTTAATGTCGAGTTTGGTGAACACATGATTTTAAGGCTATGTTGCAATTTTGTCACACAAACTCCCACTTTTCACCCATAAACAAGAATGTTAGGAGAAATTTGATTTAGGATAGTGTTGTAGATATTTATTGGATCCTTTATTATTCCATTGATTTAATGTCAAGTTCAGCGAACACCTGATTTTAAGGCTACATTGCAACTCTATGGTGCGAACTCCCACTTTTCACCCATAATCAACAATGTTTAAAGAAATTTTATTTAGGATTGTGTTCTAGATGACTATTAGGATCCTTTATTTTATATCACCTTTTGTGAACGTTCATTTTCGATCGATTTATAGCCAATTTCGTCTAACACCTAATTTTAAGGCTGCGTTGTAGTTGTGTCATGTGAACTAGGTCTCTTTCGCACACTAGCAGCTGTGAAACCTATATGTTCGATTTTTCCCCAAAAAAAATTATTCTATATATTCTATTTTTCTTAGAATGATTTTAAAAAATTGCCTCTGTTACCTCTACTACTTCTAGTTTTAAAAAAAAACTATCATTTTCAATAACAACTTTTTTTTTTTTTTAAATGGAGAATTTGGGTCTCCTTATCACATAATCACCTGCAAAACCCAAATCTTTGATGTTTCCCACAAAAAATTATTTTGTAGATTCTATTTTTGATGTGTTTTAGCGTTTGGTGAAAATGCTGTTTATCGAAAAATGGATGATCTGGGTTACTCAAAATGACATTTTGTAGAAAACCCATTTCTCATATTTTTCTTAAAAAGATTCAAAAAATTGGCCTTTATACCTCTACTACTTCTACTTTTTAAAAAAACTATCTTTGTCAAGAAAACCTTATTTTTTCAAAAAACAAATGATCTGGGTTTCTTTAGCACAAGAGCGCCTGCAAAACCCATATCTTCGATTTCTCCCAAAAAAACTGTTTCATAGATTTTATTTTTGAGAGGTTTTTGCATGTTAGTGAAAAATCATTTTTTCTAAAAACGAACGATTTGGTTATATTTGGAATGACATTCTCTACAAAACCTATTTCTCATTTTTTCTTAAAAAGATTCAAAAGATTTGAATCTATTACCTCTACTGCTTTTACTTTTCAAAAGAAAAAATATTTCAACAACTTATTTTTTCAAATAATGGGCGATCTGGGTCTCTTTACCACACGAGCACCTACAAAACCCATATCTTCGATTTAAAAAAATAAAAATTGTTTCATACAATCTATTTTTGAGGGGTTTTGAATGTTGGTGAAAAATCAATTTTTCAAATAATGGATGAACTAGGTCTACTCAGAACGACATTCTTTACAAAACCCATTTCTTAGATTGTCCTTAAGCATATTCAAACAATTTGGCTATTTTACCTCTACTACTACTTTTCAAAAAAAACTATTTTTTTAAGAACAACTTATTTTTTAAAAAGATTGGATGATCTAGGTCTCTTTAGCACACGAGCCCCTACAAAACCCATATCTTCGATTTTTCCCTAAAAAAATTGTTTCGTAGATTCTATTTTTGAGGGGTTCTTGCATGTTGGTGAAAAATTATTTTTTCAAAAAATGGACAATCCGAGTCTACTCAGAACGACATTCTCTACAAAACCCATTTCTCAATTTTTTTTCTTAAAAAGATTCAAAAAGTTTGCCTTCATTAATTCTACTTTTGAAAATAATTTATCTTTTTCAGAAACAACTTAATTTTTCAAAAAACGGACGATCTGGGTATTTTTAGCACACTAGCACCTACAAAACCCATATCTTCGATTTTTCCCCAAAAAAAATGTTATCAACTTTCATGAATGTTGATTTTCCATCGATTTATAGGCGAGTTTGGCTAACACCTAATTTTAAGCTACGTGGTACCTGTGTCATGCAAACTCCCATTTTTCTCCCATAATCAACCAAGTTTGAGGAATTTTGATTTTAGATTCAGTTGTATATGACTATTAGGAACCTTTTTTTTCTATCAGATTTTGTGAACGTTGATTTTTCCATCGATTTGCAATAGAGTTCACATAACACCTAGTTTTATGCCTATGTTGCAGTTATCTCATGCAAACTCCCATTTTTCACCCATAATAAACCATGTTTGGAGAACTTTGATTTAGGATTGTGTTGTAGATGACTATTAGGAACCTTTATTTTCTATCAACTTTTGTGAACATTTATTTTCCATTGATTTACAACAAAGCTCGTTTAACACCTGATTTTAAGTCTACATTGCAGTTGTATCATGCGAACTCCCATTTTTCACCCATAATCAACAAAGTTTGCAGACCTTTGGTTTAATATTGTGTTGTAAATGGCTATTAGGAACATTTATTTTCTATCGTCTTTTGTGAATGTTGATTTTCAATCAATTTATAGTGAAGTTCGACTAATACCTAATTTTAAGGCTATGTTGTAGTTGTGCCATGCGAACCCCCATTTTTCACCAATAATCGCTCAAGTTTGGTGAGATTTTATTTTAGATAGTGTTTTAGATAACTATTAGGAACTTTTATTTTCAATTGGTTTTTGTGAACATTGATTTTGCATCAATTTAGAGTCGAGTTTGGCTAACATCTCATTTTTAGGCTACGTTGTAGTGAGTGATGCGAACCCCCATTTTTCTCCTATAATCAATGAAGTTTGGATAAATTTGATTATAGATTGTGTTGTAGATGACTATTAGGAACCTTTATTTTCTATTGGCTTTCATGAACATTTATTTTCCATCAATTTCCAGGCAAGTTCGACTAACAATTGATTTTAAGGATACGTTGCAACTATTTCATGCAAACTCTCGTTTTTCACCCATATTCAATTAGGTTTGGAGAACTTTGATTTTATATTATGTTGTAGATAACTATTAAGAACTTTGATTTTATATTGTGTTGTAGATAAAACCTGATTTTAAGGCAACGTTCGAGTTGTGTCATGCAACCTACCATTTTAAACTTGTATTTGAAGAACTTTGATTTTAGATTGTGTTTTAGATGACTTTAGTAAGAAATATTTTTTATCATTTTTTGTGAATGTTGATTTTCTGTCGATTTAAGATTGTGGTGTACATGACTATTATGATCGTTTATTTATATCATCTTTCGTGAACATTTATTTTTGATTGATTTACAACCAATTTCTTATAACACCTGGTTAAAAGGGTACATTGCAGCTATGTCATGCAAACTCCAATTTTTCACCCATAATCAACCATGTTTGGAGAACTTTGATTTAGGATTGTGTTGTAGATGACTATTAGAATCCTTTATATTATATCGTCTTTTGTGAACTTTGAGTTTTGATCGATTTACAACCAAGTTCATCTAACACTTGATTTTAAGGCTACGTTGTAGCTATGTCTTGCGAACTCCCATTTTTCACCCATAATCCACTAGGTTTGGTGAACTTTTATTTTAGCTCGTGTTGTAGATGACTATTAAGAACCTTTATTTTCTATTGGTTTTCATGAATGTTGAATTTTTATCAATTTAATGTCGAGTTTGGTGAACACCTAATTTTAAGGCTACGTTGCAGCTGTGTCATGTGAACGCCCGTTTATCTACCATAATCAACCATGTTTGGAGAAATCTGATTTGGGATTGTGTTGTAGACAAGAATTAGGATCCTTTATTTTATATCAACTTTCATGAACCTTCATTTGTGATTGCATGCGAACTAATTTTCACCCATAATCAACTAGGTTTGGAGAAGTTTGATTTTATATTGTGTTGTAGATGACTATTAAGAACCTTTATTTTCTAATGGTGTTTGTTAATATTTAATTTCCATCGATTTTATGTTGAGTTTGATGAACACCTCATTTTAAGGCTATATTGCAGTTGTGTCATGGGAACTCCCATTTTTCACCCATAACCATGTTTGGAGAACTTTGATTTAGGAGTATGTTGAAGATGAATATAAGGATCCTTTATATCATATCACCTTTCATGAATGTTTATTTTTGATCAAATAACAGCCAAGTTCATGTAACACCTGATTTTAAGGCTACTTATAGCTGTTTCATGCGAACTCCCCATTTTCACCCATAATCAACCAGGTTTGGAGAAGTTTGATTTTAGATTATGTTGTAGATGACTATTAAGAACCTTCATTTTTTTATCGATTTTCGTGAATGTTGAATTTTCAGCGATTTAATGTCGATTTCGGTGAACACCTAATTTTAAGGCTACATTGCAGCTGTGTCACACAAAATCCCATTTTTCACCCATAATCAACAATATTTGGAGAACTTTGATTTAGGATTGTCTTGTAGATGGCTATTAGGATCGTTTATTTTATATTACCTTTCGTGAATGTTGATTTTTGATCGATTTACAACCATGCTTGTCTTACACCTGATTTTAAGGCTACATTGAAATTGTGTCATGCGAACTTGCATTTTTCACGCATAATCAACCACATTTGGACAACGTTAATTTTACATTGTGTTGTAGATAACTATAAAGATCCTTTATTTTCTAGACTTAATGTCGAGTTTGGTGAAGACCTTATTTAAAGGTTATGTTGCATTTTTTCATGTGTACTACCATTTTTCGCACATAATCAACCATGTTTCGAGAAATTTTATTTAAGATTGTGTTGTAGATGACTATTAGGATCCTTTATTTTATATCTCCTTTCATGAACGTTGATTTTTTATCGGTTTAGAGACAAGTTTGTCTAACACCTGATTTTTATGCTACGTTTCAACAGTGTCATGCAAACTCCTATCTTTCACCCATAATCATGAAGGTTTGGAAATTTGATTTTAGATTGTGTTGGAGATTACTATAAGGATCCTTTATTTTATATCGCCTTTCGTGAGCATTGATTTTTGATCGAAGTACAACCAAGTTTGTCTACACTTGATATTAAGGCTATGTTGCGGTTGTGTCAAGTGAACTCCCATTTTTCACCCATAATCAACTAGCTTGGGAGAAGTTTGATTTTAGATTGTGTTGTAGATAACTATTAAAAACCTTTACTTCCTATCGATTTTTGTGAATGTTGTATTTGCATTGATTTAATCTCGAGTTCGTCGAATATCTGATTTTAAGGCTACATTGCAGCTGCGTTTCACGAGCTCCCATTTTTGACCCATAATCAACCATGTTTGGAGAAACTTGATTTAGGATTGTGTTCTAGATGAGTATTATGATCCTTTATAATATATTGCCTCTTTTTGAATGTTGATTTTTGAACAATTTATAGCCAAGTTCAGCTATCACCTGATTTTAAGGCTATGTTGCAATTTTGTCATTTGAACTCCCATTTTTCACCCATTATCAACTAGGTTTGAAGAACTTTGATTTTAGATTGTGTTGTAGTTGACTATTAAGAACCTTTATTTTCTATCAATTTTTGTGAATGTTGTATTTCCATTTGATTTAATGTCGAGTTCAGCGAATAGCTGATTTTAAGGCTACATTGCAATTGTGTTACATGAACTTTCACTTTTCAGCTAGAATCAACATTGTTTGTAGAACTTTGATTTAGGATTCTGTTGTGGATAACTATTAGGATCCTTTATTTTGAATTGCCTTTCATGAACATTGATTTTCGATCAATTTACAACCAAGTTTTGTCTACCACCTGGTTTTAAGGCTACATTGCAGTTGTGTCATGCGAAATCCCATTTCTTACCCATAATCTACCAAGTTTCGAGAACTTTGGTTTTATTTTAAGCCTATGTTGCAACTATCTAACGCTAAATCCCATTTTTCACCCATAATGAACAATGTTTTGAGAACTTTGATTTAGGATTATGTTATAGATGACTATTAGGATCCTATATTTTATATTTCCTTTCGTGAACGTTGATTTTCAATTGATTTATAACTAGGTCCATTTTACACCTTATTTTAAGTCTACGATAATCAACCAAGTTAGGAGAGCTTTGATTTTAGATTGTGTTGTAGATGACTATTAGGAACCTTTATTTTCTATTAAATTTTGTTAACATTTGTTTTCCATTGATTTATGGTTGAGTTCGGCTAACACCTGATTTTAAGGCTATGTTTTAGGTTTGTCATGCAAACTCCCATTTTTCCTGTATAATCATCCAAGTTTAGAAAATTTTGATTTTAGATTGTGTTGTAGATGAGTATTAGGAACATTTATTTTCCATCGACTTACAATTGAGTTCAACTAACTTATTTAAGGCTAATATCTTTGTCATGCGAACTCCCATTTTTGACCCATAATCAACCATGTATGAAAAACTTTAATTTTAGATTGTATTGTAGATGACTATTAGGAATCTTTTTGTTCAATTGGCTTGTTTGAATATTGATTTTCCATCTATTTATAAACGAGTTCAGCTAACACTTGATTTAAGGCGAAGTTGTAGCTGTGTCATGCGAACCCCGATTTTTAACCTATAATCAACGAAGTTTGAGAAACTTTAAGTTTAGATTGTGTTGTATATGAGTATTAGTAACCTTTATTTCTATCGGCTTTCATGAAAGTTGATTTTTCATCAATTTGAATGTTGGTGAAAAATCAAATTTTCCAAAAATGGACGATTTAGGTCTACTTAGAATGACATTGTCTACAAAACCCATTTCTCAAAAAAAATTTAAGAAAAAAAAAACTGCCTCTATTACCCCTATTGCTTCTAATTTTCAAAAAAATCTATCTTTTTCAAGAATAACTTATTTTTTCAAAAAACAGACGATTTGGGTCTTTTTAGCACATGAGCACCTAGAAAACCCATATATTTGATTTTTCCCCCCAAAAATCATTTTCTAGATTCTATTTTTGAGGGGTTATTGCATGTTGGTGAAAAATCAGTTTTTTGAAAAACATACGTTTTGGGTCTACACAGAAGGACAGTTTGTACAAAAGCCTTTTCTCAAATTTTTCTTAAAATGATTCAAAACATTGGCCTCTATACCTCTACTACTTCTCCTTTTCAAAAAAAGTCTATCTTTTTCTAGAATAACTTATTTTTTTTAAAACAGACAATCTGGGTCTCTTTAGCACACGACCGCCTGCAAAACCCATATTTTTGATTTATCCCAAAAAAATTGTTTCGTAGATTCTATTTTTGAGGGGTTCTTGCATGTTAGTGAAAAATCAAGTTTTCAAAAAAATGGATGATCTTGGTGTATTTGATATGACATTCTCTACAAAACCCATTTCTTAGTTTTTTCTTAAGAAGATTTGAAGATTTTGCATATGTTACCTTACTGCTTTTACTTTTCAAAAAAAAATCTATTTCAACAACATATTTTTTCATAAAACGGGCAATCTGGGTCTCTTTACCACATGAGCACCTACAAAACCCATATCTTCGATTTTTCAAAAAAAAAATTGTTTCGTAGAGTATGTTCTCGAGGGTTCTTGAATGTTGGTGAAAAATCAATTTTTTGAAAAATGGACGATCTAGCTCTACTCAAAACGACATACTCTACAAAACCCATTTCTCAGATTTTGCTTAAAAAGATTCAAAAAGTTTGCCTTTGTTACCTCTACTACTTCTACTTTTCAAAATAATCTCTTTTGAAAAACAACTTATTTTTTGAAAAACAAATAACCTAGGTCTCTTTAGTACATGAGCACCTACAAAACCCATATCTTTGATTTTTCCCAAAAGAAATTGTTATCAACTTTCATGAATGGTTATTTTCCATTGATTTACAGGCGAGTTTCGCTGACACCCGATTTTAAGCTACATTGTAGTTGTGTTATGTGAACTCCCATTTTTTATCCCACAACCAACCAAGTTTGGAGAATTTTTATTTTAGATTTGGTTGTATATGACTATGAGGAACCTTTATTTTCTATGGGGTTTGGTGAACGCTGATTTTCTATCAATTTACAATCAAGTTTGCATAACACCTGATTTTATGCCTATGTTGTAGTTATGTCATGCGAACTCCCATTTTTCACCCTTAATCAACCATGTTTGGAGAAAATTTGATTTAGGATTTTGTTACAAGATAACTATACGGAATGTTTATTTTCCATTGATTTATAGGAGAGTTTGGCTAACACCTGATTTTAAGGCTACATTGCAGTTGTGTCATGCGCACTCCCATTTTTCACCCATAATCAACAAAGGTTAGAGAGCTTTGATTTAGGATTGTGTTGTAGATAACTATTATGAACATGTTTATTTTCTATTGATTGACAACAAAGTTCGACTAACACCTGATTTTAAGGGTACATTGCAGCTGCATCATGCAAACCACCATTTTTCTCCCATAATCAACGAATTTTGGATAACTTTGATTTTAGATTGTGTTGTAGATGATAATTTAGAACCTTTATTTTTTATTGGGTTTCAGGAACATTAATTTTCCATTGATTTCCACGCAAGTTCGACTAATGGTTGATTTTAAGGCTACATTGCAGCTATTTCATGCAAACTCCCATTTTTCACCCATAATCAATAAGGTTAGGAGAACTTTGATTTTATATAATGTTGTAGATGACTATTAAGAACCTTTATTTCATATCACCTTTTGTGAACGTTCATTTTCCATTAATTTACAGTTGAGTTTGACTAACACTTGATTTTAATGCTAAAATGCAACTTTGTCATGCAAATTCCCATTTTTCACCATAATCACCATGTTTTGAGAAATTTTATTTAGGATTGTGTTCAAGATTATTTTCTTGAATATATATCTATACTATTAATTTTCGATCAATTTACATCCAAGTTTGACTAACACCTGATTCTAAGGCTATATTGTAGCTATGCCATTCGAACTCCCATTTTTCACCCATAATCAAGTAGGTTTGGAGAATTTTGATTTTACATTGTATTTTAGATGACTATTAAGAACCTTTATTTTATGTCGAGTTCTGCGAACACCTGATTTTAAGGCTACATTGCCGCTGTGTTACACAAACACCCTTTTTTCACCCATAATCAACCATGTTTGGAGAACTTTGATTTAGGATTACGTTGTAGATGACTATTAGGATCCTTTATTTGTATCGCCTTTCATGAACGTTGGTATTCGATCGATTTACAACCAAGTTCGTCTAACACTTGATTTAAACTCTATGTTGCAACTGTGCCATGCGAAATCACATTTTTCACCCATAATTAACCAACTTTGGTGAACTTTGATTTCAGATTATAATTTATATGACTTCTAGGAACTTTTATTTTCTATCGGCTTTCATGAATATTGACTTTACATCAATTTACAGTCGAGTTAGGCTAACATATGATTTTTAGGATACGTTCTAGTATGTCATGTTGAACCCCCATTTTTCTCCCATAATCAACAAAGTTTGGATAACTTTGATTTTAGATTGTATTGTAGATGAATATTAGGAACCTTTGTTTTCTATTGGCTTTCATGAACGTTTATTTTCCATAGATTTCCAGGGAAGTTCGGCTAACACCTGATTTTAAGGGTACATTGTAGCTATTTCATCTGAACTCCCATTTTTCCTCCATAATAAATTAGGTTCGGAGAACTTTTATTTTAGATTATGTTATATCTATTAAGAACCTTTATTTTCTCTCAATTTTCGTGAATATTAAGTTTTCATTGATTTAATGTCGAGTTCAAAGAACACTTGATTTCAATGCTACGTTGTAGCTATGTCACCTGAACTCCCATTTTTCACCCACAATCATTAATGTTTGTAGAGCATTGATTTAGGATTGAGTCGTACATGACTATTAGGATCCTTTATTTTATATTGCCTTTCGTGTAGTTGATTTTTGTTTAATTTACAGCCGAGTTTGTCTAACACTTGATTGTAAGGCTACGTTGTAGCTATGTCATGTGAATTCCCATTCCTCACCCATAATCAACCAAGTTTGGAGAAGTTTGATTGTAGATTGTGTTGTAGATGACTATTAAAACCTTTATTTTTTAATGGTTTTTGTGAATGTTGAATTTCCATTGATTTAATGTCGAGTTCGGAGAACACCTGATTTTAAGGCTACATTGTAGCTATGTCATGTGAACTTTAATTTTTTACCCATAATCAACCATGTTTGGAGAAATTTGATTTTAGATTGTGTTGTAGATGACGATTTTGAACATTTATTTTCTATCAACTTTTGTGAATAGTGATTTTCCATCAACTTACAATTGAGTTCGACTAACACCTTATTTTAAGGCTACGTTATAGCTGTGCCATACAAACTCCCATTTTTGACCCATAATCAACCATGTTTGAAGAAATTTAATTTTAGATTTTTTTGTAGTTGACTATTAGGAAACTTTATTTTCAATTGGCTTCTATTTTTAAGGGCTTCTTGCATGTTGTTTAAAAATCAATTTTTAAAAAAATGAACAATCTGGGTTTTGCATTCTCTATAAAACCCATTTGTCGGGTTTTTCTTAAAGATTCAAACAATTTGCACCAGTTATCTTGACTATTTCTACTTTTCAAAAAAATATTTTTCAACAACTTATTTTTTCGAAAAATGGTCGATCTGGGTCTATTTACCACACGAGTACCTACAAAGGGTGATCCCACAATAGTAGCTTACAATTTTTGGCCAAATCTGACACTGAAATTATTATTTTAAACTAAATCTTCACATTCGGGCACCTATAGTGGGTAAACCGTGAGGAATTTGAAGATGATGCAAACTAGAGTCCCATCACATTTTGTTTGCAGATTCAAAAAAAAAAAAATTGAAACTTTTTGGAATCAGATTGCACTTCTTTTTTCATCTCCCACGAAAACTAGGTTTTTTTAGAAAACAATAGTTTTAAAAAGTGACGCACACCGTATAACACATAACTCTTTTTCCATGAAGGATAAAATTCTAATTCTTTCGAATTTAGATTTCTGACTCCGATATCTAGTTGTTCCACTTGGTTAGATAGTTTTTTATTTAGTATTTTTTTCTTTAATCAAGTTTCGAAGTCAAACCAATTACAATTCAGACATAGTGCGACCATATAATGTATAACGTTTTTTGTATATATTGAAATTCAATTTATTTATTTTGTTGGATCAAGGACTTCAATATCTGGTGCACTCATATTTTTCAATTTTATTTTGATAATCTTCTACTTTTCCACATGTGCAGAACAAAGACCTTCACTTTCGGTGACAAACTATATTTAATAAAACTTAAAAAACAATACATAATAAAACAAAAACATATCAAAATTATATTCCTTAGATAGCTCGTTCCGAGGACTACCTGATTCAAGTTGGACTTGTGAAGTCTCTGCCATTTTCATGTTCAAACCGAGGTTCGAAGTGCAAAAAGTTTAGGGTTTTTTTGTGAATGTTTTCAAACATCAAGGAAATAGGGGGTACAAGTGAACCCCCAAGTGTTCGCCCAATCCTGGGTTCGCTCGAACCCAGGTTCGCATGAACCACCTCCCCAAAAGGGGTTTTCATGCGGATTTTATCCGTGCATGTAATTAATGGGTTTTCCAGAGAAGTATATGGATACTATATTTAATAAAACTTAAAAAACAAATACATAATAAAACCAAAACATATCAAAATTATATTCCTTGGATAGCTCATTCTGAGGACTACCTGATTCAAGTTAGGCTTGTGAAGTCTCTGCCATTTTCGTGTTCAAATGGAGCTCCGAAGTGCAAAAATTTAGGGGTCTTTTTGTGAATTTTTTCAAACATCAAGAAAATAGGGGGTTTGCTCGAACCTAGGGGCTCGTACGGGTGAACCCCCAAGTGTTTCCCTGAACCTGGGTTCGCTCAAATCCAGGTTCACACGAACTACCTTCCCAAAAGGGGTTTTCATGCAGATTTTTTCCGTGCATGTAATTAATGGGTTCGCTCGAGAAGTTTGATTTTAGATTGTGTTGTAGATGAATATTAAGAACCTTTATTTCATATCGATTTTAGTGAATGTTTAATTTCCATCGGTTTAATTTCAAGCTCACCAAACACCTTATTTGAATGGTACATTGCAACTGTATCATGTGAACTCCCATTTTTGACCCATAATAAACCATGTTTGGAGAACTTTGATTTAGGATTGTGTTCTAGATGACTATTAGGATCCTTTGTTTTATATTGCCTTTCGTAAACGTTGATTTTCAATCGATTATAGCCAACTTCGGCTAACACCTAATTTTAAAGTTGTATTATAGTTGTTTCATTCGAACTCCCATTTTTCACCCATAATCAACCAGGTTTGGAGAAAATTGATTTTAAATTATGTTGTAGATGACTAATAAGAACCTTTATTTTCTATCAATTTTTGTGAATGTTGAATTTCTATCGATTTCATGTTGAGTTCGAGAACACCTAATTTTAAGGCTACATTGCAGATGTGTCATACGAATTCCCACTTTTCACTGATAATATACAATGTTCAGAGAACTTTGATTTAGGATTGTGTTGTAGATAACTTATTGGGATCCTTTATTTTGCATTGCCTTTTGCGAGTCTTGATTGTTGATCAATTTACAAACAAGTTTGTCTACCATATGGTTTTAAGGTTACATTGCAACTGTGTCATGCGAACTTTCATCTTTCACCCATAGTCAACCAAGTTTGGAGAACTTTGATTTCCAATTGTGTTGTAGATGACTATTAAGAACCTTTATATTCTATCTATTTTCGTGAATGTTGAATTTCCATCGATTTAATGTCGAGTTCGATAAACACTTGATTTTAAGTCTATGATGCAACTGTGTAACATGAACTCCCATTTTTCAACCATAATCAAGCATGTTTGGAGAAATTTGATTTAGGATTGTGTTTTACATGACTATTAGGATCCTTTATTTTAAATTGCCTTTCATGAATATTGATTTTCTATTGATTTAGAGCCAAGTCCATCTAACATGTGACTTTAAGGCTACGATAATCAAAAAAGTTAGGGGACAATTGATTTTAGATTGTGTTGTAGATTACTATTAGGAACCTTTTTTTTTCATCGATTTACAGTCGAGTTCGGTTAACACTTGATTTTAAGGCTACGTTGTAGCTGTGTAATGTGAAATCCCATTTTTCCTGCATAATCATCCAATTTTGGAGAAATTTGATTTTAGATTGTGTTGTAGATGACTATTACGAACATTTATTTTCTATTGACTTTCATGAAAATTGAGTTTGATTAACACTTCATTTAAAGGCTATGTTATAGCTATGTCATGCGAACTCCCATTTTTGACCCATAATCAACCATGTTTCAAGAACTTTATTTTTAGATTGTGTTGTAGACGACTATTAGGAACCTTTCTTTTCAATTGGCTTCTATGAATGTTGATTTTCCATTTATTTATAGACAAGTTTGACTAACTCCTGATTTAAGGCTAAGTTGTAGTTGTGTCATGCAAACAACGATTTTTAACCCATAATCAACCAAGTTTGAAGAAATTTAATTTTAGATTGTGTTGTATATGACTATTAGGAACCTTTATTTCTATCGGCTTTCATGAATGTTGGTGAATAATCAGATTTTGATAAAATAGATGATCTAGGTCTACTTAGAATGACATTCTCTACAAAACCGATTTCTCAAAAAAAAAAAATTATAAAAATAATTGCCTTTTGTTACACCTCTACTATTTGAATTTTCAAAAAAAAATATCTTTTTCAAGAACAACTTATTTTTTTGAAAAAACAGATGTTATGCATCTAGTCAGAATGACATTTTCCACAAAACCCATTTCTCTGATCTAGGCCTCTTTAGCACATGAGCACCTACAAAACCCATACCTTCGATTCACCCCCAAAAAATTGTTTCATGGATTCTATTTTTGAGGGTTTATTGCATGTTGGTGAAAAATCAATTCTTTGAAAAATAAACTATTTGGGTTTATTCAGAACGACATTTTCTACAAAACCCATTTCTCAAATTTTTCTTAAGAAGATTCAAAAAATTGGCCTCTATCTCTACTACTATTTTTCAAATTTATTTTTTTCATGAACAACTTATTTAAAAAAAAAATGGATAACCTGGGTCTCTTTAGCACATTAGCACGTATAAAACCCGTATCTTCAATTGCACCCAAAAAAATTGTTTCATAGATTCTATTTTTTAGGGGTTCTTGCATGTTGGTGAAAAATCAGTTTTTGAAAAAATGTACAATCTAGGTGCTACTTAGAATGACATTCTCTACAAAACCCATTTCACAGATTTTTCTTAACAAGATTGAAAAAAATTGCTTCGATTACCTCTATTGCTTCTACTTTTCAAATAAATGTTTTTTTCATCAACTTAGTTTTTGAAAAAATGGGCGATCTAGGTGTCTTTACCACACGATCACCTACAAACAACCCATATCTTCGATTTTTCCAAAAGAAAATTTTTGTAGATTCTATTTCTAAGGGCTCTTTCATTTAGGTGAAAAAACAATTGTTCAAAAAATGGACGAATTGCGTCTACTTAAACGACATTCTCTACAAAACCAATTTCTCATTATTTTCTTAAGAAGATTCAATTTTTTTGCCTATCTTACCTCTATTACTACTTTTCAAAAAAAACTATATTTTTAGAAAATAACTCATTTAAAATAAAATGAATGATCTGGGTGGGTCACTTTAGCACACTAGCCCCTGCAAAACCCATACCTTCGATTTTTCCCAAAAAAAATTGTTTCGTAGATTCTGTTTTTGAAGGCTTCTTGCATGTTGGTGAAAAATATTCTTTTCGAAAAATGGATGTCTGGGTCTACTCAGAACGACATTCTCTACAAACCCCATTTTTTCAAAATTTTCTTAAAATGATTCAAAAATTTTGCCTCTTACCTCTACTAAATCTACTTTTTAAAATAATCTATCTTTTTCAAGAACAACTTATTTCTTCAAAAAATGGATGATATGGTTCTCTTTACCACACAAGAACCTTCAAAACCCATATCTTCAATTTTTCCCCTGAAAAATTGTTATCAGCTTTCATGAATATTGATTTTCCATCGATTTACTAGCAAGTGTGGATAACACCTGATTTTAAGCTACGTTTTTAGTTGTCTCATATGAACTCCCATTTTTCTCCCATAATCAAGCAAGTTTGGAGAATTTTGATTTTAGATTGTGTTGTATATGACTATTATGAACCTTTATTTTCTATCGAGTTTTATGAACATTGATTTTCCATAGATTTACAATCGAGTTTGCATAACACCTTATTTTATGGCTACATTGCAACTACGCCATGCAAACTCCAATTTTACACGCATAATCAGCCATGTTTGGAGAACTTTTATTTAGGATTGTGTTGGAGATGACTATTAGAAAGCTTTATTTTCTATCAACTTTCATGAACATTTATTTTCCATTGATTTACAACAGAGTTCGCTAACACCTGATTTTAAGGCTACGTTGTAGTTGTGCTATGCGAACTCCCATTTTTCACCCATAATCAACAAATTTTGGAGAGCTTTGGTTTTATATTGTGTTGTGGATACCTATTAGGAACGTTTCTTTTCTATCGGATTTTGTAAATGTTGATTTTCCATTGATTTACAGTGAAGTTTGGCTAGCACCTAATTTTAGGGCTATGCTGCAGCTGTGCAATGTGAACTCCTATTTTTCAACCATAATCAACCAAATTTGGAGAACTTTGATTTTAATTTTATTTTAGATGACTATAAGGAACCTTTATTTTCTATCGGCTTTCATGAACATTGATTTTGCTTTATTTTCTATCGGCTTTCATGAACATTGAATTTAGATTGTGTTGTAGATGACTATTAGGAACATTTTTTTTCTATTAGCTTTCGTTAACATTGATTTTCTATTGATTTTGATGCAAGTTCAACTAACAACTGAATTTAAGGCTACGTTGCAGCTATTTCATGTAAACTCCCATTTTTCACCCATAATCAATTAACTTTGGAGAAATTTGATTTAATATTATGTTGTAGATGACTATTAAGAACCTTTATTTTATATCGGCTTTTGTGAATGTTAATTTTCCTTAAATTGCTTTACAATCATGTTTTTCTAATACCTAATTTTAATGCCAGCTTTGTCATGCAAACTCCAATTTTTTGAGAACTTTGATTTAGGATTGTGTTGTAGATGACTATTAGGAACCTTTATTTTCTATCGAATTTTGTGAATGTTTATTTTCCATCGATTTACAGTAGAGTTCGACTAATACTTGACTTTAAGGCTACAATGCATTTGTTTCATGAGAACTCTCATTTTTCATCCATAATCAACAGAGTTTGGAGAAATTTGATTTTAGATTGTGTTTTAGATGACTATTAGCAACCTTTATTTTCTATCAGCTTTTGTGAATGTTTATTTTCCATTGATTTATAGCCAAGTTGGACTAACACCTTAATTTGAAGGTACGTTGCAATAGTGTCATACAAACTCCCATTTTTTTACCCATAATCAACAATGTTTGGAGAACTTTGATTTTATATTGTGTTGTAGAAAACTATTAAGAACTTTGATTTTAAGGCTACGTTCGAGTTGTGTCATGCGACCTCCCATTTTAAACCTATAATAAACAAAGTTTGAAGAACTTTGATTTTAGATTGTGGTGTATTTTACTATTAGTAAGCCGCATTTTTTATTAGTTTTCGTGAACGTTGAATTTTTGTCGATTTTACAACCGAGTTTAGCTAACACCTGATTTTTAGGCTACATTGTAGCTGCATCATGCAAACTCCCATTTTGTTACCCATAATAAATGAATTTTGAAGAATATTTAGGTTATATTATGTTGTAGATGACTATTAGGAACCTCCAATTTCTATGAATTTTCATGAATGTTGTTTTCCATCAATTTAAAGCCAAATTTAGCTAACACCCAATTTTAAAGCTACTCTTCAACTGTGTCATGTGAACTCATATTTTTAACCGATAATCAACCAAGTATGGAGAAATTTGAATTTAGATTTGTAGATGACTATTAGGAAACCTTTATTTTCTATTGGCTTTCTTCATTGTTGAATTTACATTGATTTATAACTGAGTTTAGCTAACACCTAATTTAAGGCTACATTGCAAATGTTTCATCCAAATGGCCAGTTTTCAATGATTATCAAACAAGTTTGGAGAAATTTGAATCTAGATAGTGTTGTAGATGACTATTAGGAACCTTTATTTTCTATCGTCTTTAATTTTCACCCATAATTAACCAGGGTTGGAGAACTTTGATTTTAAATTATGTTGTAGATGACTATTAGGAACCTTTATTTTCTATCAGCTTTCATGAACATTGATTTTGCATCAATTTATAGCTGAGTTAAGCTACATCTGATTTTTAGGCTATGTTATAGTGTGTCATGAGAATCCCCATTTTTCTCCCATAATCAAAGAAGTTTTTATAACTTTGACTTTAGATTGTGTTGTAGATGACTATTAGGAACTTTTATTTTGTATTGGCTTTCATGAATGTTGATTTTCCATCGATTTCTAGGCAAGTTAGGCTAAAACCTAATTTTAAGGCTACATTGGAGATGTTTCATGTGAACTTGCATTTTTTACCCAATCCTTCTGGATGGTCTAACCCTATGACTTGCCCATAAATTTTAACTATTGCAGAAAGTGAGCGTACCACTCATTTGACCATAGAGTTAGAAATCCTAAAGAATATTTTATCTCAAATGACCACTGAGATGGCTCAACTCAAACTTAAACTCCCCTTAGAACCAAAATCAAAATTAGGGTTACTAGAATCAGGAAGGGTATTCCAACCAAAATAACTACTCCAATCAGAATGCCAATCAAAATCAAAGGAATTTTTAGGGTTAAAAATTCCCCAACTAAAACAATCAAAACCAGAATAGGGGTTACAACCAGACACCCAATAATAATAGGTAGTGGAATATTGGTCCAGATAGTAGGGGAGTTCCCCACAACTATCAATCCAATGAAGATAAACCACACATTGTAAACATTGGAAATCTGAACTTCATGACTAATTGGTGCAAGCTTCATGACACTGAAGTACATTTTGAAGTTAACTACCCAGAGATGGAGAAAGTGGTTAAGGTCTTGCAAGCTGATTCCCAACCAGTACAAGGTACTCGCAACAAAGGTGGTAGATCTGTGGATATAGCCATGGCTTTTGAGACCTATGACGAAGGATCCCCCTTCCCTAGGAAAGTGGAAAATGAACTAGAAATAGATACTTATGATAATCAGGCTTTTCAAACCAAGGGAGGTCATTTTCTGAGAAATCAAAACAAGTAGCCATTTACTACATTTGCCCCTCCCAACACCATGGTTCCCCCTAACCAAAACACTGACAACAATCCACCTCCACCAAAGGGCCCACCTGAGTTTCTAAATAGAGTTAATTCTACATTCATTCATAAATATTAGATGTATGATAATGTGGAATTCGATTTCATTTCATAAATGTAGAAACAAAAGACCTCTTTGTCATTCTTTGACATCCTAATGTGGTGGATTACCCAATGTGACATCTTGTTGAAGGGCTTGGAAGAGGAAGATTGATTGAAAGGAAATACTAGGGTGAGTCCAGCTACTAACAGGAACACGATCTTATACTGAGGTAAGACGAGGACACCCCAATTCCTTTTGAGTCTGAGAATATTCGGGAATAATCTACATAATTGCCTTTTGGATTCTAGACCCTCAAGTAATGTTATGCGTTTCTTTATTTGTGAAAATTTGGGTTTAATCCTTGTTCGAACTCATAAGAAAGTAAAATAGTTAGACAAAACTGAGGTTAATATTGTAGGAGAACTAAAAAATGTACATGTGCAGATTGGAACAGACATGCAGATCTAGAAGTATATGGATATTCAAGTTGTTGATATCCCTAAAACATAGGAAATCCTGCTAAGCTGGGATTTGATGAAGAGTATTGGAGTTAGCAACTCAGATTAGGATCAAAAGTGTACCTCATCTAAAACATATGATCATGGAATATGGTTGCCCTAATGAAGTAGCTTATTTTGAAATTGAGATAGGAGTGTATAGGAGGGAAGAAATTATGACTTTTTTTTTGTCTAACTCTAACTACTCACCATATTTAGAGCATAGTGACCCTATAACCACTGTCAACTAGCAAGTTTGAATTCAGAAATTACAACAATATAAGCTGGTTTTGAGGGAAGATGTTGATTTGTGGAGTCTGTTACTCCCGAACTGGTGTAGGGTCCATTACCATAATCATTTTGAGCTAATGTGTCAGTCCTACTTAGATATTTTGAACCATGTCTATTAGTCAGTGGAGACCCCAAGACACAGTCCAAAAATGTCTCCAAACTAGTTTTCTTTTGAAGCTAAGTATGCGATCATTCTGACAAGGACAACCAACACCAAGGAAAAAGTCTTACCCCTAGCTGTTCAGGGCCAGATCTTACATTTTGATTCACAAAAAATGGTTCAAGAACTTCACAAGTTGCCTCCCACTCCTACCCCTGCTAACCTTCTGATTCTTAGGGAGTTGCTAAAAAAGAAACTCAATTGTGAAACTATTGATCAAGATGAGATGCAAAAAATAATTTATGCACATGTTTTAAATGTTAGTGAAATCTGTGATGATCGTCATTTACAAAAGTCTCATGATATAGATATCTTGAACTCGTTTGAGCCGCTACCTATTCCTCATAAACAATCACCCATAACTGACCTGAAGAAAGAAATCCCAACCCAAGATCAACTGTTGATCCTCAAATTTGATGGTTCCAAGTCTTAAACAGGGAGTGGAGCTAGAATAGAACTAACAAACGTGAAAGGGAAAACATATTTTGATTCTTACAGGTAACAGTTTGGTTGCACTAACAATGTCATAGAGTACAAAGCACTTGTGAGGGGACTGATGTTTGCGTATTAGAATAAAGTTATAGCTCTTATAGTCATGGGAGATTCTAAGGTAATTTTTAAGTAGGTTCACAGCTAATACACATGCCATAACAAGAGGTGGGTTGCATATAGGAACGAAGTGGGGAACATGATAGATGATTTTGATGCTTTTAGAATTAAATTGATTCCCGAAGAAGATAACCAAATTGCAGAAACACAAGTTATTGCTGCTAGTACTGTTGATGGTGAAAATGACACAAACAACGTTAAAAATAAATATTTCTACTCTATTTCTCCTAAAAAAGAAAGACAACATGTAGTACCCTAACTCCCAAGGTCTTGGTAGTTGGTTCTCAACTGTCTGGTGTCACTCAATCAATTCATGCAACTGTAATGTTCAAGGGGCCTATGCTGGTAACAAAATATTCAAGCAATGACTTATTTTATCAAACCGTTCTTGTAAATAAAGGTGTTTCAAACAAAAGAAAAAGATATATCAAAGGGTAAACTAGTAAATATGAATCAAATTTATCTATCATCCAAACATATACCTTCAACAATGAATGTTTTCTAACAGATCACAAAAACCAAAGCATGACACAATTTACAGAATAAACTATACCATTGCATGCATCTAAGGTGCTTAATTTAATACCACTATTCACATATCACAACTATCTCCAAGATTTCAAAAGAACACACATCCATTCATTGCCAAGGTCATAGATCAACAGACTTTAATAACTTCAATTCAATGAAAATCTAACAAGATAATCCTTAAATCTGGTTTCTTCTAATGACTTTCACCACATAAGAAACTAGCATGCTTCAGCACAATCACTGGCATTCAGATAGATCATAACTTATCAACCTTATCAAGTAAAACTCCATTCTAACACCATATTGCGTAAACTTATAATTTTTTATTAACTGTAAAGTATCTAGTAACAATGTGTCTCAGTAATCACTACAAAATTCTATCTCCTAATATCAGGTAAGCCAATTCTATTCTCAATTAGCCGACCTTTACAATATGATACCCATAGGGTATTTATAGATATACAAAATTTGAACTTCACTTCTATTTTAAGTCATCCACCCTTTTAGGAATAAAACTTTCTTGGAAACTCAAATCGATTTGATCTTGAGTTCTTACATTAGACATTTGGTTAGATTGGAGAATAGAAAAACAAAAGAGAAACATGCCATGCACCTCAAAGTTGTAAGTGCTGCATGCAACATGCAAAGAAGAAGAAAATCATGCATGCAAGATATTTATGCATGTGAAGTTGGATCTACTATGAACTCATCATAACTGGCGAAGACTTACTATAATATATCTATTGATGGCCCATCAACCCAACTGTCCTCAAAATTAATTCGCTCCAACTCTTCTGCAGCAAACCCTCTCATACCTTTTATCTTTGTCAACTCTCTTCTAGCAGCTTTTATTTCTTCCTTGACATCCATCAGCCGATCTATCATCAAATCTTCACCATCATCTCCTTTCTGCATGAGTCCTCTAAATCTTTCATCCCATTTCTCTTTGATCTGACTCAAAGGCATGCCTTCGTTGGTTAATACATTTACATCTGCAATGATAGCAATGACTGCTTCCAGCTCCTCAAACTGTTCGGTTAGATTATTAACAGCCTCTTGAACCTCACTCCTATGTTTACACAAGAAATTTGCTCTGAATCGAAGTATACGAGAGGTTTTTCCAAAAAAATCTTTATTATCTTCCCCAAGTATTGACTATTCAAGAAGAGTAGTTAAAGGCAATGTATTAACTTTCTCCAATTTCTGACTATACTCTTTATACTCCTCTTCTTGTTTCTCTGATGCTTCAATATATTGCTGCATTTCTCTTATCAACTCCTCTGTGCTTTTGTAAATCTCAAAACCCTCAACCAAAACTTCATCTACTTCCCGATTCAACTTGTCCACCCATTTGTCTACCATCTCCACTTTGCTTCTTACCTGCACCAAATCATCTACCTCCTTTTTTCTTAACAAAATTGGAGTCTCAATGGCCGTTACCTGTTGTGACCTCGAAGAGGAGACACTTTTTTAAAATGAATGCAATTGATCCAACTGAGCCTTATGCTCATCCTTCTTCTGTTTATCTTTTATCATTTTTGACTTGGTTGTTGAAGCCACCACATCAATTAGGTTCATCTGCTGATTCCTAGTGGGCCTTCCCAAGTTGACAGTACTCAACTGATAATCTGTTAGCTGCATGTCCCCTACCTCCTTTTCTGTCATTGGTATGGTACACTCTACAATAATCTCTCCCTTGTCCGTGAGTCTGGTAGAGTGTAGGATCTTGGCCTTCTTTTTAGGCCTCTCTTGTTCAATCTCCTTCATCATATCCTCCCAATTGAGAGGTTGTGAAGGTGTTATTACCCTTTTCTGCAGGTCCAATTTTAGCCAAGTTGGAGCACATGGAGTAGTAGTCATCATAGAAGAAGAAGAGGCAATATTAGTATAAGGTGGTTGCACATTCACTTGGGGTTGAGAATCAACCCTTGATTTCTCTTGTTGTTCTTGCACTATATGCATATGCACAAGCTTTTAAGCCTCTCTTTCCTTTCGTAATTGTTCTGCTTCTCTTTCCTTTTGGTGAGCTTCCTCAGCAACTTTTAACTTGGTAACCAAGATTTCTTCTCCCTCCGGTTTCTTGCCTTCTCTTCTTCAATGTCATGAATCTTTTGCAATAGTTCCAACTTGTCATTCTCTTCTTTAACCTTGAGTTCATGTTCTTTTTTGCCTTTTCTATCTCTTACTTCATCAGTTGCTACCTTAGCTTCAATTTGTTTGGCTTTTAATTATTGCTGGTGCAGTATAGCATTAGCTTGTGCCTTGGCATCAATTTCCTTTTGTTTCTCTAATGCTGTAGCCCTTGCATCAAAATCCTTGTTCACCTCTTCAAATAGCGTCCGTTGATCCTCTAGTGTCAAAACCTACTCAGTATCCTCCTCTAGAGGCATATTTTCTTGCATATCTTTTTCTGACTCAGTCTTATCTGAATCTGTTCCAACATCATGAACCTCCTTCTCCACTTCTTTTCCCTTTGTAGTTTCAGCCATACTATGAAGAGCTCCCTTTTGAACTTCTCCTCTCTGTTGTTTTGTAAGTGGGACTTGTGTGGAAGACTCACCCAATTTAGGTGTTAAAACAACCGATCCTATTGGAACATCCCCTTCTTGTGTTTCATCTTCATCCCCTACCGCTTCAAGCTCTATCTTGTCAATATATGGGGGAAAGAACTCCAATTGCTCCTTGGGAGGCTTCTTTCTTTTAATTCTTTTATACCCTTTCCCCTTTTTAGGAGATGGTCCTTGAGGCGCTTTGGTTCTTAACACCAACCAGTTAACACTCCTATCCAATACTATCCTTCCAATCTGCTTAATATCAATGGTTTCCTCACTATCCCAGTCAATTTGATCCAGACTCTTGGTGCAAATGTTCAAAGCTTCATAGGATGGATCCAATACAATTCCATCATCCACCAATGTGTCAAGAATGTTATCTTTAACACCAAGCTCTGACATGAGTGAGACAGATAATCTTTCATAATTCTTCTTTCTTAAATCATACTCATCTTGTTGGTCACTCCATAAGTCTTCTAACAAATTGAAATGTTTGTCAAACACCGAAGGCAACAAGACATACATCTTACCCTTTGGATTAAAGTGCCTACGAGCTGTGTATAAACCTAACTTCAATTGTATCAATTCACTACAGACCACCTTTGCTCCTACGAAGTGCTGACAACCATACTCACCCAACTTCATGGGGAACTAGTGACATCCTATTTTATGCTTTATTCCAAACCGAGCATTAACTCCAAGAGCCTAATATACAAACTCCATTAGCACTATCTTGTTATTGCAACACCTTGGAAGCAGATGTGGATGGCCTTCAAAACTAGCTAACCTGAAAAATGTGAATTTGGGGTATTGAATGTACCAACATCCCCATTCAACAATGAATGCCATGGCTTCTTGACTCAGCCTGTACCTTGCATCTCCATTCAATTGGTTGATGACTACATATATGAATGCATCATTGACTCTTCTGAACTGATTCTTAGCAACCTGAAGAGACAACTGGTCATAATGCTCCCACACTTTCTTCTGTCCATCCAAGACTCCCATTATTCCCACTCTATTTAAACCTAGGAAGATACCCAACCTTGCTGCTGCATATACAATATAAGAGGTCATAAAGAAACACTTATTCTACCTAATGTTGGTCAGTTGATCATGAATAACACTTGACATAATCATCAGCCAATCAAACTGTTGGGATCCATTTAAGATTGTCTGGATGAAAGGAAACATCCACTCCTTGAACCAAAATGTATCTCTCTTCCCAAAAACTCTAGACAACATCATGATTAAATTTGATACCTCCTTATAGAAATCTTACCTCTTTGGCTGGTTTGCAAGCTTACTTAGAGACTTATTTTCTGTCTTCAACCAATTTTTGTTTAAATGAGAATTATTGGAGTCCTTATACTTACTATATTTCTCCAAGGCCTCTGCCTCATCCAAATGCACTAGGTTCTTAGGATCCGAGACATTGAATATACTTTGCAATGCTTGAGGAGTAAGATCAATAATCACATTGTTTTGGGAATCCATGCACTGTCTGGTAATAGGATTGTAGGCAATGGCTGCTATTAAGATCAACTCTAGGCATTGGATTGACAAAGGAAACAAAGTGATATGAGCCAAACCAGACTCAACAATCCTCTTCATTCTAGGCGTCGCATCCTCATTGAATGTTTTAGCATATGCCTCCTCAAAGTTGTACTGGCCCAAGTTTGTGTCAGTGATTTCTGACCAGCCGGATTCCACTTTGCTTATTCTCACAACAGGACTCCTTTGATTATACCTCAAGGTATAAGGAAATTGTTCAGGCTTCATTTTCTTTGGTTTAGGCACTGCCTTTGATGTTCCTGCAGGCCGATTCCATTGAGCAGCTTCTCTTGATGTTCCTGACATTTTCTAGCTTTCCTGCCACAAAAACCAATAATTAGATCTCTAAATATCATCATAAAACATGCTTTAAAACCATACCTTTCATGTATACATCAGAGGCGGAACCAGGCAGAAACATATTATAGATAGTCTCTATTAACACACTATCAGGATTGGAGTTGAAGCTGGAATGTGATCAGAACCAGAACCAAAACCAGAATGGAAACAAACTTGGTTTTCCTCAATTTTTCTATTTCATATTCTTATTTCGTTCCGATTCCGCTTCCATCTAGGTTATCGTTATTTTGAAAGAAGGATTCTCACTATAAGCAGAGCCAAAGACAGGATGGAAATGGAATCGATAGCTTTTGGAAAACATCATTTTTCAAGTTCAAAATCGATTGCGATCCCGCTTCCACCCAGGTTGACCATGACGTCATAAACAACTTCATCAATTTAATGCAGATTTTCATGGTTTCAAACTAGGTGATTTTTAAAACAACATGGGGCTAACCTAGAACTCAATAGAACCATCCCCATATGACCAGGGGCGATTGTATTCTTAGGGCATCATTTTAAATAACCTAATTAAGGCATTATAGAAACACACTTAAAACCCTAATCTAGAAAATGCAACATGAAAACTAGGGCACAAATTTAACCCTTCCTATTTTAACCAGATTAATACGTAATACTACCATTAATTCATTCTACCACACTGTAAATCCCTAATTTAACTAACGCCATTTAAAACCTTAATTTAATCTAACTTACTATAAATCAAAGTAGCACGATGCGATCATGACTAAAACATGAAAGCGACCGTGCCCTAAAACACAAAGAACCAAAAACAAAAGCAAAAAGAAATGAAGAATTAACCAGACCAACAAATAAAGCAAGAACCTACTCAAACAAACATACCAAGAACCATGAATTCATTAAAATGAAATGATTCAAAGCACGTGCAAACACAAAAAATGCAACTGTAAATAAACGAACAACAATAATAAGAAACCCTACCTCGAACACAAAAGAACCCAGCTAACCTTCTGAATTGATTCGCAAGC
The DNA here is from genome assembly GCA_007115665.2 of Sequoiadendron giganteum. Taxonomy (NCBI): domain Eukaryota; kingdom Viridiplantae; phylum Streptophyta; class Pinopsida; order Cupressales; family Cupressaceae; genus Sequoiadendron; species Sequoiadendron giganteum. The sequence goes on along the minus strand of CM021103.1, from coordinate 376,806,643 downwards.
AATAATCTTCTCCTCCTTCAATCGATTCGCTCGAATGAACTCCGCCACTGCTCTTCCCTGCCTTTTAATCTCTTAACAATGATAATAATGATATGTTTAATCCTTAATGAAGGTAAAAATGAGAATTTCTACCTCTATCATTAATGCATTAAATGTAGTTAGGCGGAGTCAGAACTGAAAGAGAACCAATAGTTCACTACGGGGCGACTTCAATCAAAAAGTCAACGACCCAAAAACGGTAGGGGTAGAATTGGAATGTAAACTATTTCAGAAACATAAGAAATTTCCTAACTTCGTTCTCGTTTCGGGTTTGGTTCTGCCGATAAAGCAGAAAACAAAGCCCAACTCAAGAATAAAACAAAAATATCATAATAAAGAAACCTAACAAAAATACTTAGAGTAAAACAAATGTTGAAAAAGCGGAGGCGGAGACGGGATGGATGTTGATTTTGTAATTTTCAATAAACACCAACTTAATGCCCACTCCGGCTCTGGGTCCGATGAAGACAAAACAAAAGGCCCAAAGAAAGACTATCGGGATGGGGCCTGAAATGAGTTTTGATTGAAGTTTCAAAAGCCGATTTGGTTCTGGCTCCGATTTCGACAAACTAAACCAAAATAAACAAAGTGTTTGAAAGCAAAAGACTCCAGACTTTGTTTGAAAAACAACAAGAGATAAAAATAAACAAAAGGGAACCCATTTTGACCAAGGCAAAAAATGGGGTGGTTATGCAAGGCATAACAAGTACCTTGGAACCCATGCAGGATTCCAAGTTAAATATTCTCTGTAGAATTAGTCTTGACTCCAACCATTCCTAACAACATCTGGAACATCTATGATTTTTAGGATGATCAGTATATACTTGCCTTCTTGGCAAGCTCAGAAGTCTTCAAAGCAAAAATCATCAATGAATCTATAGGGATTACATAGATTGGGATGGAGAAAATTGTGGCGTAGAGGGAATAATGAATCTGAAAACAAGTAGCATTGTAAAGAATCTTTTATTTTGATTCTCAAGCTTGTGAAAGGTTGCCTACATATAGTGATGGAAGGAGTTACGAGCCCTATAATTTGGCATATTTGGGTCCAGAGAAAAATATATTTATTGGAAAGACTTTCTCAAAGCACATTCAAGATAAATTCTTGAATGTACATAAAATAGATATTGCAGCAATCACTTGGGGTTATGAAGATCTGAAAATGCTTGTTACTTCGGTAAAAACACATACTATTCCTTTGAAACCTAAAGTGAAGTCCTTCCATAAAAAGTAGTGCCTATTATGCCTTGATTAAACCTCTGATTCTTAAAGAGGTATAGAAGTAGCTATTAGTAAGAATATTTTTTCCAGTAAGGCATTCAACTTGGGTAGCAAATTTTGTCCCTATTTGTAAAAAGAGTGGGGAAATCAGATTATGTGTCGACTTTAGAAACCTACCTCATGTGAGGCAAGTTCTTGGAAGAAATTTCCGTTGTGTTGTAGTTGATATTAAGAACTTTCATTTTCTATCAGTTTTCGTGAATGTTGAATTTCCATCAATTTAATGCCGAGTTCGGCAAACGAGTGATTTTAAAGGTACGTTGTAGTTGTGTCACATGAATTGCCATCTTTCACCCACAATGAACAATGTTTGGAGAACTTTGATATAGGATTGTGTTGCAAATGACTATTAGGATCCTTTATTTTATATTGCCTTTCGTGAATGTTGATTTTAGATTGATATACAACCAAGTTTTCATCTAACATTTGATTTTAAGGCTACGTTGGAGCTATGTCGTGCGAACTCACATTCCTCACCCACAATCAACCATGTTTGGAGAACTTTGATTGAGGATTGTGTTGTAGATGACCATTAGGGTCCTTTAATTTATATCGCATTTAATGAAAATTTATTTTTGATCGATTTACAACCAAGTTCGGCTAACTCCTAATTTTAAGGCTATGTTGCAGTTGTGTCATTCAATCTCCCATTTTTCACCCATAACCAACTAAGTTTGGAGAAGTTTGATTTTAGATTGTGTTGTAGATGACTATTAAGAAACTTTATTTTCTATAGATTTTTGTGAATGTTAAATTTCCATCGATTTAATATTGAGTTAGGCGAACACCTGATTTTAAGGCTACGTTGCTCCTATGTCACTCAAACTCCCCATTTTCACCCATAATAAAAAAATTTTAGAGAACTTTGATTTAGGATTGTGGTTTAGATAACTATTAGGATCCTTTCTTTTGTATTGCCTTTCGTTAATTTTTTTTTTTGATCGATTTACAACAAAATTTGGCTAACAGTTGACCCTAAGACTACGATAATCAACAAACTTAGGAAAGCTTTGATTTTAGATTTTTTTTGTAGATGACTATTAGGAACCTTTGTTTTTTATCGACTTTCATGAAAATTTATCTTCCATCAACTTACAACCGAGTTTGACTAATACCTCATTATAAGGCTATGTTACAGCTGTGTCATGTGAACTCTCATTTTTCACCCATAATCAACCATGTTTGAAGAACTTTAATTTTAGATTGTGTTGTAGATGACTATAAGGAACCTTTCTTATCAATTGGCTCCTATGAATGCTGATTTTCCATTTATTTATAAACGAGTTCGGCTAACACCTTATTGGAGGCTAAGCTACAGCTGTGTCATGCGAAGCCCCATTTTAAACCCATAATCAAGCAAGTTTGAAGAACTTTAATTTTAGATTGTGTTGTATATGACTATTAGGAGCCTCTATTTCCATTGGCTTTCATGAACGTTGATTTTTCATCAATCTTGCATGTTGGTAAAAATTAGTTTTTCAAAAATTGATGTTCTGGATCTACTCAGAATGACATTCTCTACAAAAACCAATTCTTAGATTTTCTTTAGAAAATCTAAAAAAATGCCTATGTTACCTCTACTGCTTCTAGTTTCCAAACAAATCCATCTTTTTCAAATACAACTTACTTTTTTCAAAAGATGGATGATCTGGGTCTCTTAAACACACGATCACCAACAAAACCCATATCTTAGATTTTTAGCAAAATAAAATTGTTTCGTAGATCCTCTTCTTGATGAATTCTTGTATTTGAAGAAAAATTAGTTTTTTGAACAACGGAAGATCTGGGCCTACTCAGAACGACATTCTCAACAAAACCCATTTCTCATATTTTTCTTAAGAAGATTAAAAAACTTGGCCTCTATATACCTCTACTATTTCTACTTCTCAAAAAAATCTATCTTTTTCAAAAAACAGATGATCTGGGTCTCTTTAGCACATGAGCACCTGCAAAACCCACATCTTCAATTTCTCCAAAAACAAAATCTCATAGATTTTATTATTGAGTGGTTATTGCATGTTGTTGGATAATAAGTTTTTCGAAAAATGGACGATCTAGGTCTAATTAGATTGACATTTTGTACAAAACCCATTTCTCAGAGTTTTCTTAATAAGATTCAAAAAAATTGGCTATGTACTCTACTGCTTCTTTTCAAAAAAATAAAAATTTAACAACAAATTATTTTTTTCATAACACGAATGATCTGGGTCTCTTTAGCACATGAGCACCTACAAAACCCATATCTTCGATTTTTCAAAAAAACATTGTTTCGTAAATTCTATTTTTGAGGTTCTTGTATGTTGGTGAAAAATCTATTTCTAAAAAAAAAGACGAATTGGGTCTGTTCAGAATGACATTCTCTACAAACCCGTTTCTCAGATTTTTTTTAAAAAGAATAAAAAAAATTGATTTTCTTACCTCTACTCCTACTTTTCAAAGTAATATATCTTTTTGAAGAACAACTTTTTTTTTTTTAAATGGACAATCTAGGTCTCTTTGGCACACAAGCAGCTACGAAACCCATATCATCGATTTTTCCCAAAATAAAATGCTATCAACTTTCATGAATATTGATTTTGCATCAATTTATTGGGGAGTTTGGCTAAGAGCTTATTTTAAGCTACGTTGTGTAGCTGTGTCATGCGAACTCCCATCTTTCTAACATAATCAACCAAATTTAGAGAATTTTGATTTTAGATAGTGTTGTATATGACTATTAGGAACCTTTATTTTCTATCGGGTTTTGTGAACATTGATTTTCTATCGATTTACAACCGAGTTTGCATAACACCTAATTTTATGCCTATTGGGGACATTTATTCTCTATTGCCTTTCGTGAATGTTGATTTTTCGTCGATTTACAGTGATGTTCGGCTAACACCTGATTTTAAGGCTATGTTGTAGCTTTTCCATGCAAACTCCCATTTTTCACCCATAATCAACCAATTTTGGAGAGTTTTCATTTTAGATGACTATTAGGAACCTTTATTTTCTATCAGCTTTTGTGAACATTGATTTTGCATCAATTTACTATTGAATTCAGCTAACATCTGATTTTTAGGCTATGTTGTAGTGTGTCATGTAACCCCCCTTTTTTCTCCCATAATCAATTAAGTTTGGACAACTTCGATTTTAGATTGTGTTGTAGATGACTATTAGGAACCTTTTTTTTCCATTGGCTTTCGTGAACATTGATTTAAGATCTATTTTCAGGCAACTTTGGGTAACACATGATTTTAAGGTTACATTGTAGCTATTTCATGCAAACTCCCATTTTTCTGCCATAATAAATCAGATTTGGAGAAATTTAATTTTCTATTATATTGTAGATGTGTAATGTGCGAAAGGCTTTAATTTCAAATAATCTTATAATTCCTTTAATAAGTTCATTTCCATTCCATATATTGTAAGTCCATTTATAAAACTTTCTTTAATCCAAATGATCCAAAATATCGACTTAAAGTCTACAAAGAGATTCATAATACATCCAATTACATTCACAAATATGTGTCATCTTTCACGACATTTATAATACAAAACATTGTAAAATAAATTTACAATTCATGACTTAGGTATTATGTCGACTTAAGTTCTACAATAATCATTCAATAATAAAATACAATAGATATATGAATAAGTCTTCACTTGATCTTCATTCCAATAGCCAATCTTCAAACATGAAGACGAGAACAAGGTTCAAGTGTGTTTTCTGCCCAACCTCGAAGCTTACACTTCTCCAAAATTCTTTAGTCAATCAAAGAATACCTGTCTGTGCACAAATCGCTTATCAAAAAGAAGTTGACAAGCAGGATGGAATCTGATGCGTGCCTAGTATAACTAGTAATTCCACAAGCATTTTCGTTTTTGTAATTCATTTAAGAAACAAGCAACTTCAATACTAGGATATGGTAGAGAGTTATAAATATTCTATCTATTTCAGTGGTCCTTAAGTTACTTGACCAATTAAAATGTCATGCACGACAAATAATAGTAGTTTTGGAAAAGAAAAACTATGCTCTCTATAAACCCATATTCGGCACCCGTCCCAGAAGGTAACTTTCCATGCACATGTCATGCACATTGAATTATCAAGCATGCATGGTTCCATTCAAAATAAAAAACAATCTTTCTCAAACACATGAAATGCACTTTCATTTTCAAGCGAACATGGTTTTGATACAATAATTTCACAATTTTAAATCAGAGTTAACATTATGTTCAAATAAAAAATAAAATAAAAGGTGTTTCTCAAGTATGTAACTAAGTACATTTCAAAGTAATTACATTTTTTATTTTACTTACTTTCTTTTCTGTTTTCAAATTTTCCTAAAATCTTATCTTTTCAAAAAAACATGAAAACCTCATATTTAATTTTGTTTCAAAGGAAATTTTAGAATCATTCCTAAAGATTTATCAAATTTGACTCTTACTTTTCAAGCATTTTTAAATAAACAAAAATATTTAATGTTATCATTCTGGAAAACATTCAGCAATTTTATTTAAATCAAAACACTATCTTTTATGTTTCTTTTCCTTGCAAATTTCCAATTCTAGATTGACATAGTTTAGCGTAGTTTAGTTTTGGTTTCGAGGTTTTCTCAATCTAGACATGTTGTTTCCAGTAAATAATCTTTACTAAATGTTTATATTTGAAATATATAAAGAAACATACTGCTTTTCGATGCAAATATTTTAATGTGCTAAAACAAAATTCTTTAAATAAGAAATCTACTGTTTCTTACTAGTTTTCTGTTCAATTCAGTCCTATAATTTTTTGTTCAATTTTGTTCTTCTTGTACATGAAAATACAGTCTGGAGTTCAATCTTTTCTTCTAACTTCGTTTAGAAATAGCAATATGTCTTCATTTGAAAAAATAGAAAAATAATAGAAAAGAATTAAACTAGATATTCTTTGACTGTAAATTTGGTAAATTATGCTCTCATGGAATCTACCTGACAACTTTTATGTGGCTCCGTGTGTTCTAAATCTGGCAATGACTATTCGTTCCTCTGCCAATTTCTATTCCTCCTTTCTCTCTTCCTGTTGTTCTTTTCTATCTCCTCACCCTATCATCTTCCTTCTCTATTTGTCTTCCCTTCATGTCCTAGGTGATGGAGGGAAGATTATAATCAATGCTTCCCTCTTCCTCTGTCTTCCCCCTTCCTTCCACATGCCTTATCCATTCTTCCTTATCTTCTCCCTTCCTTCCTTGTCTTTTCCCTTCCTTCCACGCGCCCTCTCCATTCTTCCTTATATCCCACCTTTATTTCTTCACTCCCTCCTTTCTCCTTTCCTGCCATGCCTCTTCTTTTCTTTGTTGCTTTACCTCTCCACCTCCCTACTGTTTCAGACATGCGCATGGGAGTTGATGATCAGAAGATCAAAAGAATTCAATAAGAAGGAATCTGCACCTCTCTCTTTGGCCGCGTGTGGGTAATTCCCCCAGTTATTTCTCTTTTTTCTGAGATAAAATTCCCCATTGGTTTTTACATGCCTCTCCCCTAATAAAAAAATCAAAGAACTCCAAAAAAGAACTGGCATTATCCTCGAGACCGTGCATGCAAGGTATCTGGAATAACCTCCAACTAAAACTCTCTTTTTTCCTTCTTAACTCTGCTTCCAAAATGGACTTTACTCCTCTCTCCTAATTTTGAATTTTTCTCCTCCATCTCATGCAAAATGGTGGAGTTCTCCATTGAATTTGATCCACAATTTGCGTTTTTTATCTCCAGAACTCCAAGTTTCTCTTGTTTCCATGCAAATTGATTGAAAGGTGTTTGAATTCAAATTGATAATTGTTCTTTCAATTCGAATTTTGAATTTCATCTTTGAATGTATTGCTGTTTTCTATTCAATTTCAATTATGAATGAAATTCATTTATTTCTAATTTCTATTTAAACATATATTTCCTCTCTCATTTATCAAATGAGAAAATAACAATTAAATTAATAACACAATTTTTACATTTTTTTCATTTTCACAATTAATAATTTACTCCAATAATTTAGAATAAAGCATTAATATTTTCAGCTAATAATAAAATATTTACACAAAGAAGTAATTCTTTTGAATAAAATCAATTTCATCACATCATTAATCAAACTGTCATTTAAAACAATATATTATTTTTTCACATAAATTTAAGCAATCAAAATTAACTTACTTTAAATTTCCCATAATAATCATCACAAAAATACATTAAAAATACTAAGTGTTGTGTGAGATTCCATCATCCTCATAAACGTCTAATGGCTAAAACGACTCTACCTGAACAATGTTTTCGCCTTCATTCTCGTTGACCTGTTCCTGCATTGACTTGCACTCAATTTCTTATCAGCAATGACAATCCCCGAATTTCATAATAATGAATTCAAAATCATTTCATTTGCATTTAAATTTAAATTTCAGTTTCAATCTCAATTTCAATTCCAATTTCATAGTTCTAAAAACATAAGCTTAAGAAATTCATAGTAGCCTCCACGCTATCCATGTTCACATCATGTGAATCATTAACTAGAGTATCAAGTATCTCATGCATTAAGCAAATACTACTCTAAGAAAGCAAATGAGGAAAATGACGATCAATCATCACATAATCCTCCCATGTAGCACTATCCTTAGTATACTGGTCCCACTGGACCTTGTACTGAGTACTATCCTAGTTAACTAACAACTATTAATTTCGAGGAGGCTATGCATTCTCATGGCTCACAAACTTGGATTCCCCTCCCCAAGCCCATTGGAACTCTGACTCATCATCTCCTCAAGTAGGGAAGGTCGAGGATACACACCAATGTTTATCTGGCCACTTCTCTACCTAGTCCCCAACTTCGGTAGCTCTTTCTCTCCTCATCTACTTCTTTTTTGCAGATGAGGATTCTACGTAGATCTGCGTAAAACCACCCCCGTGCAATGAGCTGGGACCCCACACGCCCCCTACTATTCTAAAGGGCCACGATGCTTCGCTAGCCGACCCCCCCTTTGTTCATGACTATTCCATAGAATATGAACAAAATTAGTAGAATAGTATTTTAGCAACTGGATTTATGACTTCTAGTACATCAAAGGGTCCCACAAATCTCAGAGACAACTTTGATGATTTCCCCAAAAACGTAAGATTTACAAAACATTCATCCTATGCAGTAATCTTGTCCTTTCTAGACCTTGCTTCAAGTGTCCTTACTATCACATAGGGAAATTTTGTGTGCTTCACACATACTTACTCTCCCAAAGAGCTTTATTCCATAAATACATCTAATATATAATAATAACTATACTTAGCGATCGAAATTCATTTGTCCATTAATGTATCCTTAGTATAACCCAAATGGAAGAGGAATGTCAATGTATTGTACACTACATCATGGGTCCAATCCTTTTCATTTGTATTTAAAATTTTAGACAACTCATAAATCGAGTCCATCCACCACTTACACATTCATTATCCTTACCAAAAAGTACTTTCCCTTGATTACTTGTCTATCTCGAGCATAACCTTGCTCCGAGACACTTCCCAATTTTGATACTGCTCCACACTTAAGCTTTGTTATCAATTAAGTTTCATCGATCACTTCGTTCTATTATTCCTTTTTGACATTTATCAATTCTATGATTATATGCAAGCCTTTTTCAACTTTAAAAGACTTTCCTTTCTTTCCATATAATAGTCCAAACGTCAATTTTTGAATTTACAAATCATTCTAGATTTAGTCCACCATTTTACTTATTTGACTAAAATAATATATTTCACATTTATTCAAATGAATGTCTCATGGTATGATTTTGGTTTACACAACCCTATCATTATTTGCTAAACTGAAATAACCTTTTAGGTTTACTAAGCAACTGCTTACCCACAATATATTATTTAGGATAAAAATCCTATAAGTCGAGTTTCCAAGAACTGTTCGTTTCTTTGATGAGTCTATCCACTAGAACATTATGTTATTCTATTAATATTGACAGACCGTTTTGTCTTGTGTTCTACCA
>CM021103.1:376727601-376795870 GCA_007115665.2 Sequoiadendron giganteum | reverse complement strand
TCTTAGGATGGAATCCTTAATTGTTGACTAGTCTGATTGTTTATAGATTTCTCCACTTTATATGGCTATATTCAAGACCCAATGTACAACTCATTTAAGTTTCATTCCTACTTATAGATGTTAAAGAGTAATCCAATACGTAATCCAACTTAATAGGTTTTAGTCCCATCATAAGGTCTCTCTTTATTGAATAAACTTCTTGTCCCAATTTGGTTATCTTTAACCCAAGGTTTCATTCAAGAGTAAGGTAGTGATTAAGTTATTTAATCATTCTCATTGAGAGATTTTGGTGTGGTTTACATAATGTCACATCTTATTTTATTTTTCACTTCATCTGAATGGGTTAAATAGCTAACCCTTTTTCTCGTCGAATGGTTTCTTAGCATAGTAAGCTTCACTGTCAAGTCTTTTCACAACATGGATATATTTCATATACAAATAACATCGTTATTTAAATTCTCTATATAAAATATATAGGAGTATAGAGACACTATCTTACAATCACGAGTTTCTTAGATCTTCCTTATCATGATCAAGTTATATGTCTATCCTTCTCTAAGGCATTGACAGTAATATTCTTTGATCTTTAGATCAGATAATCATAAGGTATAAAGGTCATAGTTCTTAACCTTTCCATTTGTCCTTTTTACTTTGTGGTCATAAAATGTATGACTTGGTTATTCTTATGACTTGCAAAGAAGTCATAACCAAGTTTTTGCTGGGTGGGGTACTTAGCTTCAGTCAATTCACTCTGTTCCTTTTCCCCCCTTTAGTGTTTCCGCAACTTTCATTCCTCTTACGTTGAAGTTCTAGCAATTTAGTTGCTTCTTTGGAAAGAGTTTTTCATTCCTTCTTGTTGACCTTTCATTTCCTTCCCTTACCTCATGACATACCTTAAATACACTTTTCTCAAGATTAGATTTTTCATTGTGTTTTTTTTTTATCTCACAGATTCAGCATATTAGATCATTCAGTAGGAGATCCAATGATTAATTAGCAACAAATAATATTCCATCTTCTTTCTAATATCCTTTTTATTGGAGGAATATCCATGCTCAAAAACCTCTTTTATTAATTTTCTTTTCAACTCAAAGTGCTGCTTTCCTTGCAACTTCTAATGTCTTGACACATAGAGCCATGTTCCATTCCTTTTCCCTTTTGGAACCATTATTCATAAGTTGTTTGATTCCAAAAACTGCAATAACCTCATTGATTGTTTCCTCTGACCGTTCTAGTCTTTTCTCAATTCCTCAGTACTAACACTTTTCTAAAAAGATCTTTATCTTAACATAAGAGTTTAAGTCATGAGTTGCCCCAACCCTTGAGAATACCTCCTTCGTTCATATCCTACTTTGATCAATCTAATCTATGCTGACTTTGCATACATAGATTTGTAGTGTTTACAGTAATCCAAGAGTTCCTCACTTTTTTACAATTGTAGGTTGCTACAATTCAATTTATCTCATTCCTAATCATTCTCTTTTTCTTAGAGTCATGTATGTACAGGCTATTCATCCTAACCTTCCTACATAACCTGATTGCATAATATTCTGCAATCCTAGGTTTTATCATAAGTTGTTGGTTTAGGAATTCTTATTCTAGGGATGAATCTTTAACTAGCCCCAATTCACACAGGTTACTAAGGCTTACATCTTCCTTTTCACTTCCTTAATTTCTTTTCTCTTGTTTTTCTGGCACAAGAACTTTTCAACCTTTATCTTCTGATAAGGTTTATGCATTATTGCGTAATGAGCTCATAGGTTTCAGTGCAGAACCTGGTAGCTCTGAAACCAAATGTAAAGTGTGAAAGTCTTTAATTTCAAATAATCTTATAATTCCTTTAATAAGTTCATTTCCAATCCATATAATATCATAAGTCCATTTATAAAACTTTGTTTAATCCAAATGATCCAAAATATCGACTTAAAGTCTACAAAGATATGCATAATACATCCAATTACATTCATAAATACGTGTCATCTTTCACGACATTTATAATACAAAACATTGTAAGAGAAATTTACAATCCAAGACTTAGGCTTTCTATCGCCTTAAGTTCTACAATAATCATTCAATAATAAAATACAATAGATATATGAAGAAGTGTTTACTTGATCTTCATTCCAATAGACAATCTTCAAACATGAAGACAAGAACAAGGTTCAGGCGCTTTTTCCGCCCAACCTCAAAGCTTACGCTTCCCTAGAATTCTTTAGTTAATGAAAGAATACCCGACCCTACATGAATCGATTAGCAAAAAGAATTTGACAAGCAGGATGGAATTTGATGCGTGCCTAGTATAACTAGTAATTCCACAAGCATTTTCATTTTTCTAATTCATTTAAGAAACAAGTAAGTTCGATACTAGGATATGGTAAAGAGTTATAAATATTCCATCTATTTCAATGGTCCTGAAGTTACTTGGCCAAATAAAATGTCATGCCCGACAAATAATAGTAGTTTTGGAAAATCAAAACTACGCTCTATATGAACCCATATTCGGCACCCGTCCCGGAAGGTAACTTTCCATACACATGTCATGCGCATTCAATTATCAAGCATGCATGGTTCCATTCAAAATCAAAAATAATATTTTCCAAACACATGAAATGCACTTTCATTTTCAAGCAAACATGGTTTTAATAAAATAATTTCACAGTTTTAAATCGTAGTTAACATTATGTTCAAATTCAAAATAAAATAAAAGAAGGTGTTTCTCAAGTATGTAACTAAGTACATATAAAACCAGAAAAAATGAGCACACATTATTTCGGTTCATTTTCTAATGAAATTTAATTAGAATTCAATATAATCCCCTTCTAATTCATTTAATTTCAAAGTAATTACATTTTTTATTTTACTTACTTTCTTTTTTGTTTTCAAATTTTCTTAAAATCTTATCTTTTCAAAAAAACATAAAAACCTCATATTTAATTTTGTTTCGAAGGCAATTTTAGAATCATTCCTAAAGATTTATCTAATTTGACTCTTACTTTTCAAGCATTTTTAAATACACAAAAATATTTAATGTTATCATTTTGGAAAATATTCAACAATTTTATTTAAATCAAAACACTATATTTTCTGTTTCTTTTCCTTGCAAATTTCCAATTCTAGATTAACACAATTTAGCATAGTTTAATTTTTGTTTTGAGGTTTTCTAAATCTAAACATGTTGTTTCCGGTAAATAATCTTTACTAAATTTTTATATTTGAAATATATAAAGAAACATACTGTTTTTTCAGTGCAAATCTTTTAATGTGCTAAAACATAATTCTTTAAATAAGAAATCTACTATTTCTTCATAGTTTTCTGTTCAATTTGGTCCTATAATTTTCTATTCAAGTTCGTTCTTCTTCTACATGAAAATATAGTCTGGAGTTCAATATTTTCTTCTAAATTTGTTTCAAAACAACAATATGTATTCATTTGATAAAATAGAAAAACAATTGAAAAGAATTAAACAAGATATTCTTTGACTATAAATTTGGTAAATTATGGTCTCATGGAATCTACCTGATAACTTTTATGTGGCTCTATGTCTTCTAGATTTGACAATGATTATTTGTTCCTCTTCCAATTTCTATTCCTCCTTTCTCTCTTCATACTGTTCTTTTCTATCTCCTCACCCTATCATCTTCCTTCTCTATTTGTCTTCCCTTCCTGTCCTGTGTGATGGAGGGAAGATTATAGTCGATGCTTCCCTTTTCCTCTGTCTTCTCCCTTCCTTCTGCATGTGTTCTCCATTCTTCCTTATCTTATCCCTTCCTTCCTTATCTTCTCCCTTCCTTCCATGCACCCTCTCCATTCTTCCTTATCTCCCACCTTTATTTCTTCACTCCCTCCTTTCTCCTTTCCTATCGTGCCTCTTCTTCCCTTAGGCCGTGCCTTGCCTCTTCTCTTCTTTGTTGCTTCACCTTTCCACCTCCCTGATGTCTCCTTGCATGCGCATGGGAGTTGATGATCAGAAGATCAAAAGAATTCAACAAAAAGGAATCTGCACCCCTCTCTCTCTATCCACGCATGGGTAATTCCCCCAGTCATTTCTCTTTTTCTGAGATAAAATTCCCCATTGGGTTTTGCCTCCCTCTCCCCTAATAAAATAATCAGAGAACTCCAAAAAATAACTGGTACTGTCCTCCTGACTGCGCATGCAAGGTATCTAGAATAACCTCCAACTAAAACTCTCATTTTATCCTTCTTAACTCTGCTTCCAAAACCAGATTTTACTCCTCTCTTCCAATTTCAAATTTTTCTCCTCCATCTCATGCAAAATGTTATCATTGATTGTTGAATAGACCTTGTGAGGTCTTGAGTTGCTCTCATCATTCCTTGACAATTGCAATTGTGAAGTAGTGAATTAAAAAGGGAATAACTAGGTTGTTAACATTGATCAAGCATTATGTACCCTTACATGAATAATATTTTTGAGCATGAAGGTGTTTAAATAGCTAAGTTTAGGGATGTCTCAAGTGAAAATTTAAATTTAAAGTGCACCTATTTACCCTCCTTAGGACTCGTAAATGTTTAGGATGATCAAAGTTTTAAATATATTAAAAGTTTCGATTGGATGTTCCATTCATGTTGGTGATCACGTTATGGTGAACTATCTTTGTGAAAACCAAGTCAATTTTCAATAAAAGTGTAAATCAAGATAAAGTGAATGGCTATAAAATGTTATCTCAATTAATGGATATTGTCATTATTATATTCACCCTTGTTGTATCCTATAACCATGAACCTTATGGAGATGAAGGGATGAGTTTTAAGGCATGGATATTGTGTAGACAATACAACTTCACTAAAGTAAACATCATTTAACTCCATAGTGCAAGTGAATAACTTAGTATAAAACACTATAATTCTTATTTCAAAAATCTAGGTGCCTTGGGGAAATTTGAAAATACAAATTCTTTCCTTTTGTGTGGCTAAATGAAGTGTCTCTAAATAGTGCATGTTTCCTTGAATTCAATTGAATGTGTGTTTTGGTGTGAAATTATCTTTAAAATGTTTGATTAGGTAAAAGACCTCTATCCCAAAACTATATTATTACCTTAGGATGTATCACATAATCGATTAATATTGAAGCGAAAGGGAATAGTCAAATAATATGGATAGTAAATAAATAATAAAGATAAAGAAAATTATACAATAATAAACCTTGCATTGTTAAATTTCAAATATAAGCTCTTCTTTCATTACATGGTATGCCTAAAAAGTAAAATGTTGTGTGCATTATAGTAGCCTTACATTGGTGACACTTAGGTTCCTAGTTGCAATAGTATTGATAAAAAAATCATATAATTGCTCATTACATCCTATTTAGGGATGAAAATACAAACTGTGTGGCTAAGTAATTTCTTTTAGTGAAAATAATGTTGTGCTTGTGGAGCTAATAAATTGGACTATGTTTACGTCATCATGTGTGAGTATCGGGTAGGCTTGTTTGAGAAGATACCTTATAGTGGTTGTGTATGTCAATGATAGAATAGAATATTTTGTAGCTTAATTATGTGTAAGAAAATGGTTTGTTTCTTCAAAAGATAAAAGTTGGAAGTAAAGTCCATTTTGTTTTCTTTGTGGACATGTGAATAAACCATAATGGTTCTTTTGTTGTGTACTAAGGAAATTTTTCTAGATAGAGCAAGTCGTAAAAGTAAGTGTATGTTGTGCATCCTTGACTCATATGGAATGAAATGATAAGATTCTTGATAGTTAGTGTGGTTTGTAATGTGGAAACTAGTCAATGTGTTGTGCCCCAAGTATGAGATATAGGGTATCCGAATTGGGATAAGAGTGGTGGACATCTAGTACGATCCACTATGTGTACTCTTTGTGATTATCTTGTGTAGTGATTTGTTGTTAGGTGGAATAAACATGAAACGTGTATTTATTAAATGAAATGTGATGTTTTCTTCTATTTTAGTCTTATTTGTATGTTAAATGTATACCTCTAGTGTTTGGTTGCATCCTTATGGGAGTGCGATGCCAGCTAGTGTAAATAGCGGTTGAGAGGCACATGTTCTCCTATCGAGAAATTACACGCTTAGGGTGTTGTCCCTAATCCTCATAAAGGATCTATGTCGAGTCATTGTAATCCTCCTATGGATGTTGACCGTGGCCTACTCCCCCATATATGAGAGCCACACTTGTTGGTTCATAGTGAAAACGTATTCCTTGATGTTATAACTCATGGGTAAAGGATAGAATTACATGGACAACTAGTGATTCATATTTATGTGGTCTAGGACCACCAGCTATTCATATTCATGTGGTCAGGGAACACCAGTGATTCATATATATATGTGGTCATGGACCACCATTTATTCATATTTATGTGGTTAGGGACCACAAGTTATTGCGTGCTATTTATACTTATGTGGTTAGAGAACCACTATTTACCTCCTCCCCTTAGGTGGCTTTTCATGTTACATGGTGCTCGTGATGTGCAAATGTTAATGTTGAAATATGAATTATTGGTAACTTCTTATTGATGTTGTATTTTATTACATGCTAGTAATGCGATATTTTACAGTTATTTTATTGGGCTATTTAGCCATTTGATGGTTGTTGTAGTCCGATTTGCCTCAAGGACTTATTTAAATTTCATTTTTGAATTAAGATTGAAATGTTGCAATGTAGTTACAATTGATCTTTATTTTGCTTCTCTCTTGAAATTATATTTTCCTCTTTGAGATTTTTCTTTATTGGAGTCTTGGTTTATGGTCCTATGTTACTTGGTTTGATGCTTTCTCATTGTTTGCAAATTGCTGGCATGTGTGGTGTAATGTGAAACCTGTAAACTACCATATCTCGGGGGGTTCCCTGGCAGGTCGTGTAGGGGAGTAGATGCATTGGGGAATCATCTTGAAAGGGGTTGTAAATGGGACTAGTATGGGACGGTGATTGATCCATTCTTCCCTTTGTTCTATCATTGTTCTTATCTATATGGGCGAGTCCTTAAAGAAGGACCTCAAGATCATCTTTTTTCATTTGCTATAGTATCCAAGAATATCCATCCTTATAAACCCCATTGTGTGAGCCATATTTTGTAAATTATGTGACTGTATGAGGATAGGCGCACCCATTGGGAAGAGCATCCTTTGTATGAGGGGACAAGCGCACCCATTGGGAAGAGCATCCTTTGTACGAGGACATGAAAACCCTTTGGGAAGAGCATCCTTGCTATTGTTTTGTGTATCTATCAAATTACAAGTAAATGTGATGTGGCATACCTATGAACTGTGTGTGAAATTCACTAATGATGTAAAGTTAATATTCCTTGAAACATGGTATGAGTGTCATAATTGAGACATGGTAAGAGTACCATGATTATAAGGTAAATTTTTCTTTTAAGAACATACTTGGACAAAGATGTGAAGGTAATAATTTTGAGACATGATTGACCATTGAAACAAAAATATTGCTATCATCATCAGTAATGCTTATTGGGAAAAACAATTTTTGATGTGTATCCAAGAATGCTAATGTGTGTTGATATATATTTTTGTAATTTTATTGAACATGGTTACATTATCAATAATTTATAACTACATGGATAGTTGTTAACAATTCTATATTAAGAGTGTACCAAATAAACATTCTATTGTGAAAATATCGCTACAATAATTTGGATGAGCAATGCCTACAAATGATGTTTCTAATGTGCGCTTATCGTTGAATGTTTTGATTAGTTCAACAAGAAAATGGTAAGTTAATTGGTACAATTAATAGATCTGTGTGTGTGTGTTTTATTGAGATTATAGTCTCGAACCTTGGAGACTTTTTAGATTTATGTGTGCTCGTTAAGGATATTTTTACTTTTACTTGAGTAACTCTAGTTAGATTAGCATGTTGGTTAATTTAAGAGTTTAGTTAAAACTAGGTTGTATTGAGTTTTGAAAGGGATACAGGTATTTTATGTATTACTCTTTCTTAGTTGTGTCAAGAGCGATATGGTGGAGGAGACATGCTAAGATATAATGGCTATTTTTGAAAGTGCAATTTTTTGTGGGGATTTAGTCCCAACCCTAGTGACTTCCAGGAGGAAGTCCAATCTAAGGCGAGAGGGATGTAAGGCCCCACCTTATGTGTAATTCATTCTACTCTATATTTTCTTATGTGTGTTCCATTAACCAGTAGTTAGATATATTAAAAGTGATAAATAATTGGCTATGTGTCATCAATTTTGGTACTGATCTTGATAGTATTGCATGCATAATAAATATTATATCTATATAGTTGAAATTCAGTTGCATGCAAGGTCATTGTTAATAGATAAATATGTAATATTATTTATTTTCTTGTTGAATTGGATTTTCATTTTGGTATAGGTTAGATTATTTGATTAGAAGTTGAAAGTATCCGTCTTTATATAAGTGTATGCATAACATTAGAAATATACTTCGTTAATGAATAGTTTATTTAAATAATTTGAGATTCAAATTCAGCGTAGCTAATGTTAATTAATAGTTTAATATTCAAATGTCTATTTATGGTAATTGTAACTAATAACATAGTATTATTTTGTTGCATTTTATTTTATTTCTAAAAGATAAATTTTATAAAAATAAATAAATAGTTTGATGATTATTCCTTTTGAAAGGGACATGATATGGATCACTTAATAGTTAGGATCTTTGGGTCTACAATATGAATAGAGACATTATATGATTGGTTTGGATAGAATGGTAGTCTATAGTTATTATTTACCTTGTGATTCTTCTATATTATTGTGGAAGTCTAAACTTTGTTATAATATCCTTCATGCTATTGTAATGCAACTTTATGTACCTATTAAAGTATTATCTCGAATACCACTTGCTATGTGTTGTTGTTCCCTCTAGAGATTTAATGTTTCGTGTAGTTGTATATCAAGTAGATGAAATATATATAATAATATTAAGGAGAGATTAAACTTGAATCAATGTATATAATTATTTTATTTTGACTAAAGAATAATCATGTGTAATGTCATTTAATCTGATAATAAACTTAATTTCATCCAAGACCTGCATTAAGTGATCGTTCTTAAAAGTAAAAGCATATTAAAAATATATTAAAATACATGTTAATTGAATCAAGTTAAAGATCTAAAACTCCAAATAAACTCAAGGTCAAGGAAGTTAGGTGTTCTATATCATGGATTCAAATATCATTTAATAAACCGAAAAATAACGTGATAATTGAAAGATAAGAAAGGCTAAGAGTTAACAATGTTGGTTGCGCCATCTTTGATAAAGCATTAAGTTAATGGATAAATTTATAGTAGAAATTTGAGCTCATCTACACATTCACACACACAAGAGAAAGGAAATGGAGGACATATCATAATTGAGGAAACTATAAGTATACGCCATGTTTGTAAAAGAACACCAAAATTTTTGAGTAAAAGAATTATAAAGAGGTCAGTATGAAAGAGTATGGTCGAGGAGATTTTATGGGGATGTGAGCATGGGGTGAGAGACATTACGTGCATACAAAGTGTTAGAGGAATTAATGTACAAATTTATATCTTACTAATGAGCATTACGTAGGCTTTCATTGTCTCTGCAAATGGTAGGTTGGGCAGATGAGAGCCTGTTATGGATACGACTTTATTGGAAATGATGGTGGGGAGAAGGGAATGAATTTCATAGAAGTACTATCCATCCCTGTCACAGATGGGATAGAAGGGGTAAAATAGTCTACCCGCCTTGTCATTTTCAAAGAATCTAGTAGTGCTAAAACTCCAATATTGTTAGGTCTATGTTAGGTTCTATGGTGCATAGTTGAAGTAGCAGCTCACAACACAATTGGTGTAGAATCTTGAGCCTACCAGGACTGCACCATATCCATGCCTGTTAAAAGTTAAAATAAATTAGAATGGCCAATAAGGTCGTATAGGCTCGATACCCAACAAATGCCACAAGGAGGAATAAATGCATTTGGGGGGGTGCAAAGCACTAACTGAAACAATATTTTTGTTTAATGAAAACTCTACCCATCAATTCTAATCAACACCTTAGGCAGCCCACTACGATGTATGTTGAATTATGAGTTGGCGAGTCTTCATATGTTGTTGTGACTTCCCTCTCAATAATAAAAAAGTGTAAGGGAGGGGGAGGAAAACTTGGAGAGTTCGATTGGAAGAGGATAGAGGACCGCTACAACTACTCCTAATATTTACTAAGCCCCGATTTGACACAGGCAGCAATAATGTTGTTAATGGTGCAGTGTTTGGCTTTACAACTGCCTTTTTTGCATTTTCTTGAGGGATTCTAAGCCTCTGCAACAAAACCATTTTTGCGCAAGTCCTCCAATCATGGTAGTCCACGAGTCCACATTTCTTTGAGGCATTCTGTCAAAAATTTCTCATGCCTTGTGTATTCTTCAACATTTTGAATACATGACTGTTGATTAATGTTGGGGATTTTAGTGTTACACCTACTATTTGCATTTTCTTGCTAGTTTCTACAGCCCTTCCAAAGAATCCAAATTGAGCATACCCAACAATTATTGTATTCCATGAGACCACATCTCTTTGAAGCATAGGGAGAACTCTATAATTATGAATTCAATACCACTCCACTGGAATTGAATAGGGAAGAAGTGGTTCTTGATGGAATTTCATGGGTGGAGGAAATGAAAAAAAGAAAGAAGGATATAACACATAAAAGAGGTGAGGAATAGAGAAAGGGGACATTTGAGAATGGGTTTTTGGTGAAGATAAGGGAAATACCAAGTCTGTTTGGAGACAATGAGAGATCCCTCAAAAAACAATAAGGGAATCTTAAATGGGGATCAACATGCCTATAAGGCGTGTTTTGTGAAGTTGCTCAATAGAAATCAAGACCCAGATTGGTTCACACAACAACATCATCACGCTAAAGGGCTCATCGATTCAAAATTCTATGAGACTCATTTACTCCTTTTATTACTCATATAGAATTCCATTTATATCGCTACAAGTCACAAGTTCGTCAGTAGAGAAGAGATTCTACAATATTGGATCATGACCACCAGAGATAAGAATATTCAAAGAAAGGATTATTGAGAAACCGAGAGGCTAAATATAGCAAGGCAATCTGGGCACTCCTTCCAACTTCGAAATCTCTTAGATCTCATCTTGGAAATGGTGCAAATAGGTGGGTCTTTAATTCTAAATTAATCTCTAGAATGGTTATATATTAAAAATGTAACTTGTTAATCAGATAGGTGAATGGGCCTATATTACTAAATATATTTCAATCTGAGCTTCTGCTATGGAATAGAGACGGTGAACATGAGAGATCTATTTTGATATTATTATACTTGACTAGACCACACTTAGTTTGCAAAATATCTTTAAAATGGTGATTTTTATACTAATTATCTTTTATGTCTATAATTCGCATCCCTCACTTAAAACTTGTGTCTCTGTATTACAAAATCCTTTGGTAGACCTGTTGTCATCATGCTACTTCCATGATATATTTTTCTTGCCAAACTATATCCTCCTCGACAAACTTCTTCACTTCCAACCTTGTTAGAACAAGAACTTGGGAATGGGGTTAGAGCTAGCATGTAGATTAGTGATTTAATAATTTATCTAGTATTTAGGTGTCACTAGGTGACATTTTGGAGACCACCATATTTATGCTCAAGTCTAAAGTATGGTGTCTTGTATGTGGTAATTACCTTAATTATATTGGTTTCTTTATTGTGACACATATGTACTTATATAGAAATCAATATTCATGAGTATATTGTGTATGTATATGTGAACATATATGAATATAAAACTCTAAATATAAAATTGTCCTAGATTTGAGTTGCATTGTATCAGTTTTAACTTCAAAATTAAAATTCATAATATTAAATATATGGAAAAAAAAGAGAGATTAGATAAATATTGGAATATCATATTCATAATTTTTTTTAATCGATTAGTTACTTACCAAGAAAGATGTTGGTGACACTTGAATTTTATTTTTATCCACGAATAATGTAATACTATATGTCCTTGTTGGCATTGTAGATTACCCTAGAGGTATAGTGTTAAGTTTTCATGATTTTATCATTAGTGAATATGTATTAGTCATCTAGTATTTTAGTACATTGGTTAATAAACTAGGAACAATGATTCTTTTGAAAACATATCGATAATATCTTACTTTTGGAATTATTATCAAACCTTATATTTATTTATTATATTATTATCAATAAGACAAGAATGGGTATTGTGTTGACTACCCTTTTACAAGATCGTGAACAAATATTTAACATGTCATTATCTTATTGTTGTTATCACTTGAATGATCTTAGAAATATTTTCATACATTAATTATCTAGCTAGTAATACATGATTTCATATCATTGAGTTGTTAAGTTTTAAGCATTATTTTGTTTAAGAATTGCATGGCTATTGATTTGATATACAAAGACAATGAGTCATATCTATTAGAATTTTATTTGTATTAATGCATAGACATATGTATAATTTTATCCTTCATGTTACAATCACTAAGGGTGTGAGACAAGATGCATACCATTCAAGAGCAAACCTTTGTTGCTAACTAGTTCTTCAAAATTAAATATGTTAGAATATAATGACAAGGAAACTTGTATTAATGATTCTATTCTTAACAAGAGTGTGTTCAAAGACCCTTATATTTTGAACTCTTTCCTAATACATTGAATATAAATACATGTAATAATTATGATCTATTTGACAGTAAGGGATTGGTGCAAGCGAGTTTCTCAACTTAAAAAGTGATAGGTTTGAATTACATGGGTTGGGCTACCCTAATTATAAAATTAAAGTATAGGGAGAGATGCCTTAAGTCTTGAAGAATTTCAAACCAAAAGCATGTGCTATCATTCATGAAAAATGGTGTGGATTAGTTCTAGTGGTCCATGTTTGAGATTGAGATATATAGAGGCCATTTGAACCTAGGATATAAGTAAATCTGGAACTTTCTTTCTTTAGAAACTCAAAGAAAATATCCTTGGAATGTGTTGCCTAGTATATCCTTACCTAGGTCTCATATCCTTGGCTTCACCTAAGTGGGTGGTAGCCGACTGTGGAATTGTCTGGGGTATTCGGCCCCAGAAAGGGTTGCATACCCACTCCTTTAGTTTATAATTAATGGTATAGAGGTGCAAGATGAACTTGAGTAGAGAATTGAGTTTAGCCCATGTCAGTGTTGATGTTAAACCATATTTTTAACCTAGTGATTATATTCCTTTGTTATCAAACCATGTGGGAAATGGTTGAATCCTAATGTTGAAGTGCGATGCCTCTGCGAAATATATACATAGGCAAGGTTGTTTGAGACGAGCCCCCGAGGACTAGGTCTGGCCCCTAGGATTTGTTCTCTTATTATTATACTTCAGAATTACCATTGTTATGTATTCTATTGGTTATCACCTGTCTGTTATTATGTTTGTGACTGTCCTGGAATTAGTTGTAAGATCTCAGTCTACCTTAATGATGTGGACTCAATATCTCCCTTTGATTTTCTAAGCCACTTAGCTATCAAACTAAAATATTATAGTTTATAATTAGTTGAAAGTTGTACGCTTTCATGTAGTACATGTTTTGGTAGAAAAATTTGAGAGTTTTGCAAGCGTATGTAAACGAAATTTGAAATTTGTGTTTTGTCCTTAGCTGTATTTTTTTGAAATTTTTTGGGTATTTACAATGGTGGAGTTCTCCATTGAATTTGATCCACAATTTATGTTTTTATCTCTAGAACTCCAAGTTTCTCTCCTGTTTGCATGCAAATTGATTGAAAGGTGTTTGAATTCAAATTGATAACTGTTGTTTCAATTCCAATTTTGAATTTCATCTTTGAACGTATTGTTGTTTTCTATTCAATTTCAATTATGAACGAAATTCATTTATTTCTAATTTCCATTTAAACATATATTTCCTCTCTCATTTATCAAATGAGAAAATAACAATTAAATCAATAACACAATTTTTACATTTTTGTTCATTTTCACAATTAAAAATTTATTCCAATAATTTAGAATAAAGCATTATTATTTTCAGCTAATAATAAAATATTTACACAAAGAAGTAATTCTTTTGAATAAAATCAATTTCATTACATCAATAATCAAGTTGTCATTTAAAACAATATTTTCTTTTTCAGATAAATTTAAGCAATCGAAATTAACTTACTTAAAATTTCCCATAATAATCATCACGAAAATACATTAAAAATACTAAGTGGTATGTGAGATTCCATCATCCTCATAAACGTCTAATGGCGAAAATGACTCTACCTAAAAAATGTTCTCGCCTTCATTCTCGGTCACCTATTCCTGCATTGACTTGCACTCAATTTCTCATCAGCAATGACAATCCCCGAATTTTATAATAATGATTTCAAAATAATTTCATTTGCATTTAAATTTCAATTTCAATCTTAATCTCAATCTCAATTTCAATCTCAATTTCAATTCCAATTCCAATTTCAATTTCCATTTTAGTAATCATCTAACATAAACATGCAAATATCCTGATTTATATTTGTATTTAAATAATTGATAAAAATCAATACGTGACAAGATTACTATTAATAACCTTTATTTTATATCGACTCTTGTGAATATTGATTTTCCATTGATTTACAGTCGAGTTTGGCTAACACCTGATTTTAATGCTATATTGCAGCATTGTCAAGTGAACTCCCATTTTTCACCCATAATCAACCAGCTTTGGAGAAGTTTGATTTTAGATTGTGTTGTACATTACTATTAAGATCCCTTATTTTCTATTAGTTTTCGTGAATGTTCAATTTCCATTGATTTAATTATCGAGTTCGACAAACAATTATTTTAAGGTTGTGTTTCATCTATGTCACACAAACTTCCATTTTTCACCCATAATCAACCATGTTTGAAGAACATTGATTTAGGATTGTGTTGTAGATGACTATTAGGATCCTTTAAGGCTACGTTTTAGCCGTGTCATGCCAAATACCATTTTTCACCCATAATCAACCAGGTTTGGAGAATTTTGATTTTAGATTGTGTTGTAGATGACTATTAAGAACCTTTATTTTCTATCGATTTTCATGAATGTTGAATTTCTATAGATTTAATGTCGAGTTCATTGAAGATACAATTTTATGGCTACGTTGCTTCTATGTCATGCGAATGCCCATTTTTCACCCATAATCAACCATGTTTGGAGAACTTTGATTTAGGATTGTATTGTAGAGGTCTATTAAGAACCTTTATTTTCTATCGATTTTCGTGAATGTTGCAATTTCCATCGATTTAATGTCAAATTCATCGAAGACCTAAGTTTAAGGCTGCGTTGCATCTATGTCATGCGAACTCCCATTTTTCACCCATAATCAATCGTGTTTGGAGAACTTTGATTTAGGATTGTATTGTAGATGACTTTTAGGATCCTTTATTTTATATCACCTTACTTGAATGTTGATTTTTGATCAATTTACAGGAAAGTTCTTCTAACACCTGATTTTAAGGCTACCTTGTAGGTTTGTCATGTGAACTCCCATTTTTCACCCTAAAATCAACAAGGTTTGGAGATGTTTGATTTTAGATTATGTTGTAGATGAATTTTAAGAACCTTTATTTTCCATCATTTTTTGTGAATGTTGAATTTCCATCGATTTCATTTAGAGTTTGGTGAACACCTGATTTGAAGGCTATGATGTTGTTGTGCTACATGAATTTTTATTTTCCACCCATATTTCGCCATTTTTGGAGAACTTTGATTTAGGATATTGTTGTAGAATGACTATTACGATCCTTTATTTTATATCACCTTTAGTGAACATTAATTTTCAATTGATTTATAGTCAAGTTTGTCTAGCAAATAATTTGAAGGCTACATTGCAGCCATGTCATTAGAAATACAATTTTTCACCCATAATCAACTAGGTTTTTAGAAGTTTGATCTTAGATTGTGTTGTAGATGACTATTAAAAACATTTATTTTTTATTAGTTTTCATTAATATTGAATTTCCATCAATTTAATGCCGAGTTTGGCGAACACCTGATTTTAAAACTACATTGCAATTGTGTCATACGAACTCCTATTTTTCACCCATAATCAATCATGTTTGGAGAACTCTGATTTAGGATTGTGTTGTAGATGACTATTAGGAACCTTTATTGCGAACTCCTATTTTTCACCCATAATCAACCAAATTTTGGAGAAATTTGATTTTAGATTGTGTTTTAGATGACTATTGGGAACCTTTGTTTTCTATCAACTTTCATGAATATTGATTTTGTATCAAGTTACTGTTGAGTTCGGCTAACATCTAATTTTTATGCTACGTTTTTATAGCAATGAGTGAACCAATGGTGACTTCGAAGAATATCAAAAGAATATCAAGAGGTTGTTCTGAAGATTGAATCCCTTCAACATGTTGAAGAGAATGAAATGAGGGAGTACTTTCTTGGTTTTGATTCTGTTTATTCAAATGTGAGTTTTGAAGAAAATCCTTTCTTAGCATACACTAATAAATTTGATCTTAATAGTAATGAGCTTGATGTTGACCTATATGTCCTAGTTGATGATATGTAGAAACATGAACTGGAGAAGTGTTTTCCTGAATTTGACTCTGTGCATTCAAAATGGGTTGTTCGAAGAAAGTCCTCATTCAACCATTTTTGGCATTAATGATGATGAATTGGATGTTGATTTTCAAACTCTTTTGGGTGACATATTTGAAGAGAATGTCGATAGTATTGCTTCATCTCAGGAAGAGGTGGGTTTGCAGACATTGTAAGTTGATGGTGTTGGTGATTTGGTACTTAGTTCTTCTGGGGAGACCAAGAAAATTAATGATTTTGTGCTCGAGATGAATACTGAGATGTTGGTAAATAGATATTCAATCTACAAAATGAGTCTCACTTCAAGTGATCCATGTGGGATTCTTCCTTTTGGTTCACATCCTGAAGTAAATTGTTCTGATTTCTTGTTGTCCAAAAAGATTGTTGAGTCAGGTAAGGAAAATTTTGAACAAATTGTCTTAAAGGTTGACGAGGTTGACCATTTAATTTCTGATGCATGTACTTTAGAAAAAATGATTGAAGTTGATAGTCCTGATGAAATTAAATACACTAGTTCGCTGTTGGAAACTAGTCTTGATTGTGACAAGAATAGGCCTAAAAAAATTAAACCTGGTTTGTGTATCTTGAATGCTAATGATACATTGCTAATGGATGTCTTTTATGTTGACATGCATGTACTAGAGTGAAATGGAATGGTATTTATTGAGTTAAGACCTCGAGAGGAGGCAATTTTACAACACAAGTCTACACCAGCAACTGAAGGTCTTCTAAATCAGGTGGTGTCTTTTCATTACCCTCTGTGTTTTAATGATTTTCAGTTTGATTATGATTTTGGGGACAGTAAAATTGTTTGTGGGTAATCATGACAAGGCTGAAAACCCACAACTGTTAATATTTAAAGCGTTATACCCTTAGAAGAATTTAATGCATATAAACTTTACATTTCTGAATATAAAGATAAATTTGCTAGGTTCAGAACCATACCTAGTAAGTTAAGATTTTTGCGCATAATGAAAAATTGGTGAGGTTCCTGTACAAATTTTTATAGTTATGTTTTTATAGAATTGAGTTTTGGAGTTAGTATAGGATTAGGATTAATTAGTTTTATTATTGGTTTAGTTGTTTTTCCTTTTGTTTTGGTTCCTATTGTTTGTTTTGGGTTTCTTTTCTTTTGTTCTGTTGTTTTTCTTTTTTTTGTGTCCTCTTTTTTTTTTTTGGGTTTCTTTTCTTTTGTTCTATTGTTTTACTTTTTTGTGTCCCCTTCCTTTTTTTTTGTTCTAGGTTCGTTGTTCTCATTTGTTTTTGGTCTTTTGTTTCGTTGTTGTTTGTTGTTTTTATTCTCATTTTCTGTTCTAGTTTTGTTGGTTTTTTGTGTTCGTTTGTGTATTCATTTCTTATCCTCTTCTCTTTTGTTTGTTTCTTTTCTTTTCTCTGTGGTGGGGGGTTCCTCTCGTTGACAGTGAAGCTGAGTTATTGTATGCAATTTATGTCAAAAGGTGAGTCTGTTGAGATTTTTTTGTTCATATTTTCGAACACTTGATCAGTCTGTAGATTTGAAAACTTTGATTTACCTCCATCCATTTGAAACTGGGGAATGTTAGCATGAATTAGGATTTGGTACATTATGCAGTTTCAAGGAGTTTTTGAAATTTTATCTCGATCTGCACATCTTAAGAGATCCATTAGTTAGTTTACATCGGGTGGGGATAGGTCTATTCCAAGTGAAAAATCTAAAGGGTTACATTACTTTCACGATATCCATTGTGGTTCTCAACCTCTACTACTTAGGCTTCATTTCTTAAGGATTGGGAGAAATAATAAATTATACTTTGAACAAATAAACACCTAGAAAAAAAAGAGGAAAAAAAAGAAATTTGAGAATGAACCCAATCAACATGGGTGATTCAAGTATCTCTATCGGGCCTATAGATGTTTGGATAGCAGTAGAACGATGCTTAGAGAGAACCAAAGGTATCTCTGTCGAGGCTATAGACAACAGTCTAGCAGCAGAACTATGCCCAAGATATCATTGCACGTCGGAAATGTAACTCAAAACTATGTAGCCTGGGTAGGGTCTATTCCAGTTTGATAATGACAATGCTTATGGAGGGGAATGAATCATTTGTACCCACAAACATATTTCATTGTCATCTCAAACCTCTATCATGTCCTAGCTTGATATTGTTTGCACTTCTTAGATTTCTTAGAATTGTAACATATGAATTTCTGCAACACAGAATTATTAGTTGAACATTATAAAATCCTGCATATTAGATCATATAACAATGGAATACCGTAGAGAATAAACAAGAAAATAAATAAACTAGTTTGATCTCACCCATGTCTTCTCTCCTCCATGCTTCACTTCCATTGTACCTTCTTAACATTGCTGTGATAATAATGCTCTCAGATTTGTGAGCAAATTATGTGTGCTTAGCCCTAGCAATGCCTCTGAAGGATTTAAATTAATAAAGTAATGTGCAAACTAGAAATTCAATTCTAATATGCAAATAGTAATGAATAGCCTATGGTATGAAGAATGCCTATAATAAAAATCTATTAAGCAAATGATCATGGATCTGAAAATGAGATCAAGATTGTCATTTTATAGAAAATGCAATCTTGAACGGACGGACAAGATGAGAGATTGAGGAATGCCCTACAATCAAAGGTCAAGATTCAATAAGGCAACTCTCAATTAGGGTTAGGGAAAAATACCCATATGTGTGAATAAGATCTAATTAAATCAAGACTGAATGTGACAGTTGAGATGAAACTAGTAAAAATCAGAAGACAAAGAGGATGGGTTTTTAGAAAATCAGTAATTTTAGAAATTACTTGATTTGTAGAAGAATAATTCTATTTTGAATTAAATTAATTCAAAATAGGGATTTTGCGAGGTAAGAAGTAATTGATTTTTGAAATTAATTACTAAATAAAGAATCAGTTAAGTATGTGAGATATTTTTAAATGATTTGTTTTATTTAAAAATATAAAATTTTCACATGCCTTAATTAAATAATTAAAAATAATTATTTAATTTAGAAGAAGTATTTAATTAATTAAATAAATTAACGAATTTATTTAATTAAGAGAGGATTTAGGAATTAGTGACATATTAAATAGATATATTAAAATATATTAGTTTAATAATTAGGAGGACATTAATGATAAGGATTAATTAAATAAATAAGATTTTATTTAATTGCAAGAAGACTTTGATAATAAGTGACATATTAGATAAATAAATAGGATTTATTTATTTAATAATCATGCAGAATGAGAGATTATGAATTAATTAAATAATTATGAATTATTTAATTAATAGTTGAATGTGGGTTAGGAACATAATTAAAATGTTATAATCATGTCGTGATGAAAGGTGGTAAAATAGTGCTTCTAGGTCTTGGTCATTTTTATGTCTACATTTGCCCCTCTTTGTCATAATGTAGTTTATTGCGTTATGGCAAAGAAAACAAGTCTAGAATATGCCCCAGTGCAAAATAGGTTGAGGAAGAATGACGAGGATGTAGCGGTATGCCCCCTCGAGAGGACAGTTGGGTTTAGAGGACACTAGTGTGCTCTCGAAATGGATGAAAGGATTAGAAGATGAAAGAAAAAATTATATAGGAAAGATAGATAAGGATGATAATGATGCGGACTAGAAGAAATATTAGAGAGAAGAAAGATGAATGTTAGGATAGAAGGAAATGCAAGTTAGTGCGGAAAATGAAATGCATGTTAAAATCCTTCAATATTTGCCAAGGTACTAATAGGTGTTGCTTGAATCATCATTGGGCGGTAAAAATGACACAAATGGACAACAAACACCAAGGTATGACAAGCAATGTCCTAACTCATACTAGAGGCCCATTTGCCCCAGTCTTTTTGTCAAGACAATCCACAAACAGCAGTCAAAGAAAATAGACTAGGTCATGAGACATCACCACACCTCTAAATCCTTCAAGGGACATCCTTGAGGTAACTAGTAACATGACCAAGACAAGTCAAATAAGAAGATAAGAAAAAATAGCTAAAATTTAACATCCATTTACTTGTATTGCCAATGTTTGTTTGCCGAAGATTAATTTTTTGAAAGCTTGATAGTTTTGATGGTTTGACGGTTTGATGGTGCCTAAGGTCAGGAAGGACACATCTTGAAGAGGACCAAAAAGTGACAAGAAATTGACATTTTGACTAATACTTTGGCAAGCTGACTGATGCTGACTGTATAATTGATTGGACTATGTTGTCTGATTTGAACGAATTTTGACATTGACGCTTTGAATTGCTGTTTTGACAGACTCGACCATTTTTGACTTGTGATTTTATTTTGACAAACCTAAAGGACTGGCCTAATGTCTCGGGGATTCAAAAATGAATCTTGCCTACGTAGCAAGTGCGTAGAGACAACGTAGTTCAGACTTGGACAAAAGATTGACTGACGGGACCGATTTGGACTGACCAAATAGAGATTGACTTCGACTCCTCTTTTGGGATTTTGACATTGATTTGGATGTTTTTGTTTTATTCAGGATATTTTCCAATTTTTAGGTCTTTTTCAGGACTTTTTTGAATTTTTATGACTTTTGTGATGCTTTATGAAAATTGTGACAAATGTATGTGAATGATGCCGACACACATGAATCCAAGGACAACCATGATTTTGCTGCTAGTCAAGTTGAATACCAACGAACAAGTGACGATGATGATGACAACGTTGTTTAACATGGGAAGGACACATCCCGAAACAACGTGAAGATGACAATGACATGACAAGAGGATAAAAGTTTGCAGCAGGGCCAGGGACAAAGCCAGGGAATGTTTTGGATAATGTGCTAGCGTGCCATATTGTTTCATTTGAACTGACTTGGTGAGGACTAAAATGGGATGATGGAGAAATGTAGGACCATTGACAAAGGAAACCAAGATGGGTGATAGGTGTTAAAAGGACCATGGATGGCTTTGGTAAAAGATAGGAGACATGGATGGCTTGGACCAGGAGAATTCTCATATGGTCTCCAAGGACGATGTTGCATAGTGAAATGGAGGCTATGAAGGTACTAATATGATACTTTGTGACTAGTGTATGAGGAAAGGATGGACATGTCAAAATTTTTCCAAATCCTGATTTGTGTTTGTGCCTTAGTCTTTGTCAAGATGAAAATAAGTAGGAAAATGGATGGACATGATAGGGTGTAGATGGATAAATGGAAATGTCATGTGAAGGGCATGGGAGATGAGATGGCTTGCCCCCAAGTGCAATGGTCCACATAGATGATTTATTCTATACATGATGCCTGTTTGCCAGGTTTTCATCCTGGTACTTATCCAAAGCGCCTGTTCGCCAGGTTTTCACTTTTGGACAAATGCGTTACTCTTTACTATTTTTTCCATTTTTGAATTTCTTTTTTTTTATGTCACCATGACGCCTATTTGCCAGGTTTTCATCAAGGGACGATTTTTTTCTATTTTTCCATTTTTTTTGTATTTTTGCATTTTTGCCAAATAGCCTTGATGCTTTAGATGACCACTAACTATGTTGAAGCCTTTGACGATGCCGATGTAGAGACTGGTGCCATGACATGCCAATAGTGACCTTTCTGAAGCAGTTGCCTTGTCAGGATGGTAGCGCTTGCATAAAACTGACTGATGTCATTGTGATCCTGGTTGATATTAGAGTTGGCATTATCAAAATACGCACATCGCGATAAAATTCCATGAGAGTCCTTATGATAGAGAGTTGCTGCCAAGATGCGACGGATTTTTGACATGGGATGTTTGAACTTTAAGGAGGATGTAGGATTATGACGGATGATGGTGGACGTGGATGGGTTGGTTGGATGTTTGGATGTAGCCATTTTTATTCTACAAACTTGCAGTAATGGATGATGGATGTTGGATTTTTTATAGCATTTAGAACCAACACTTTTATATGTCTTGCTTGATGGCCATTTTGAAGGAGGCGGACATGTATTATATATGGGAGTCCTCTTGTGCTATGGCTCCACATTTTGATTGACTTTT
This sequence comes from Sequoiadendron giganteum, assembly GCA_007115665.2. NCBI lineage: Eukaryota > Viridiplantae > Streptophyta > Pinopsida > Cupressales > Cupressaceae > Sequoiadendron > Sequoiadendron giganteum. Next base: position 376,773,314 of record CM021103.1, on the reverse strand, counting down.
GGATTTGGCATATTTTCTTTGCCTAATTCATTCTTTTTTTGACTTGACCCATTTTGTTTTGGGATCCATTTTAGCTTCATTTGTCCACTTGTATTTTTTATTGATTCCATGGCCTTTGACATGTGATTTTGGATTTTGGATTTGTAAGACTTTTGTTGGTTCCAAATGGAAGGTTTATTCATGATGGAATGATGGTTTGGGGTGTGGAGGGAAGGGCTATTGGCAACAATCTTATGACAAGGACTACTCATGACACCCATTTTGACGTTTGTATTAGATAAAGTTGCCCCCAGTATCGAGGAGGGACCACTAACATCTTTGATTTTCCAATTGATGAATAGTCGAGTCCTTGATGTCTGTAATGTGCTTGAACTTGTACGGGTTCTAGAATTCCTTGCTCATGTAGGCCTAATCCTTTTCCCTGATAATGCATGTTCTGACAGATTTTGTTGGTAATGGGATACTTGTTACTTTGGAAGCAAGATGCTAACCCATCATTATCGGGGAAATTAATGCTTGAAATCTTCTCCTCTGAAAGGAAGCCTGCTCTGAAAAATATTGATGCTCCTAATTGCTATGATGTTGTAGTTTCACTCACATGTTGGACAGATTTGTGATCTATATCTTCAGTCCGATTTTGGTGACATGTCAGAATCTTGCACTTCTACTGGTGCTTCAAAGTCTATGTCAAAACCGTCTTCATGGTCATTGTCATAGAGCCCGCTGAATTCAGCTATAGCTTGATCATTTTCAAATATGTCCATGTTAGAATACTCTTGTTCTAGTGGTAGATCATCTATGTGTCCCATGGAGGCAAGTGTCTCACTTTTGGAAGTGTCAATATCCAAAACTTGGATAGGGTCATCTTCAAGAGTTTGATCATGAATGGCATAGAGGTCAAGGAGTGGATCATTTTGGACTTCTTGATCAAAGATAGTGTCTTGATCAAAGATGGGTGAATTTTGAATGTCATGATTGGAAATAAGATCTTGACCAAGGATAGGGTCATCTTGAATGACATGGTTATGAATGGACTCTTGAGCCAAGATAGGTGTATTTGGTATTCCATGATTTTCTAAGAGGACTTCTTGAATGGACGTTAAGATGGAGTCATGGAATGGACTACTTTGATCTTGACATGATGGTGATGTTATAATGTTGTGCTTTGGACTGGCCTCTTGATATGTGTCCTCAAGTTTATGAGATGGGATTGGACTTTGGAGACCATGACTAGATATGTTTTCATGACCAAACGGAGTGTCCTAAAATGGATTGGTGTATGTTGGACTAGAGTAGGACATGGAGTTTTGGACTTGGTTAAGGGATGATGGGCTAGAATAGGACATGACCGCCTGACAAGGATATGATGAGTATGGAGGACTAGGATATGACATGAATGGAAGACTAGCATATGTCGTGGATGGAGGATTAGTATATGACGTGAATGGAGGACTAGGATACGATGAAGGACTAGGATATGACATGAATGGAAGACTAGGGTATGACGTGGATGGAGGACTATGATATGACGTGGATGGACTAAGATATGATGTGGAGGCTTGGAATGGAATAAAGGAGGGTCGGTTTCCCTTGTCAACATTTGGGTGGGTATGACTAAGGGAATTTTGTGGTGACTTAGTGCCATGGACGGTGTTAGGGGACCCTTGATAGTAGATGGATAGAGGACTAGGACTTGTGGATGGTTCGTAGGAGGGATAGATGGATGGAGGACTAGAGGTTGAGCTGTATTTGGACTTGCATTGGAGTTATAGCATTTTGAAGTCCCTAGCAAGTTGTGCTTGACCATTACTATTGAATTGGCATTCAATTTGACTAGCGCACATGTCATAGTAACTTGAAGAAATGATGGTGGATGGAATGAGACTAAGACTTATGCAATGTGATAATGCAAAGTGAAAAAAAGGGGATGCCTTATGTCAAATGAATTTTAGGAAAGGTTTCCTAACCACTCAAAGTCTGGCCAATGTCTCAATTTGGATTGTCAAAGGACTGGTCTGAAGGACAAGATGACAAAATGACAAGGTGAGATTTCCACACTAGACTTATGAGTTGGAAATAGATCACCAAAGGACAATGACTTAGGATTGAATTGTTTTGACTTGGTCAAATGACAATGTATTTTTTTTTTAGAGAAAGGTTTGACAAAGGAAGGAAAGTTTTGCCTATCGCAAAGGTGTTAATTTGAGGACTTAAGACTTTTCCTGTGTTGATGATGATGATGGTTTTGCAAGATAAATAAAAATTAAAGATGCAAGGATGGATGACTGATGAATTGGACAAGTTGCTTTGCTGGTTTATGACAAAGACTATCAGAAAAGGATGCCAGTAAAATTCGGTTGCAAAAGTTTGGCCTCTGGTTTTTGATAGGAAATCTGTTTTTCCAAATGACAGGAAAATGCATCACTTAATGCTTCAAATGCGGTGCAAATTCAAATGCATCTCAGGTTTTGGAAAATATGGTGCAATATATCATATGCGTTGTACGATTTAGCAGGTGTTCTACAAAATGGCAAATGCAGCATTGGGAATTACAAATGCGGTTCAACAGGTCTATTGTGGTTTGGAAGAGCAAATGCGGTTCAGTATATGAAAGTGCAATGCAATATAACAGATGTGGCATTTGAGTAGGCAAATGCGTTGAATGACCATCGAATGTGATTCTACGACTGGCAAATGCGACTCGTTATAGCAAATGCAGTTTTATACTGGCAAATGTGGCTTAGTTTATTTTAGTTGCAGCTCCGCAGAGTGAATGCGTCGATGGACTAGGCAAATGCGGTTTATCAGAGCGATTGCGTCGCAATAGGCAATTTTTTTTTCTTTTTTGTTTAGAAAACCAAACACTGTTTTCTAGTTTTGACAAGTTTTTTGACCCAAATTTTTGATGTCCAGTTTGTTGAAGTCTGTTTGAAAACAGTTGGCAAACACATAGAAATTAAAACATTAAATGTATGTTCAAGCAGACTCACTCTTAATAGTCAAAGGCTCATCGTAACAATCATAGCCCACATCTTAAAATCACGTCGACTCACATAGCCATGTCACCCCCTAGAGGGTGCCCGTGTTTTTGTCTTTTTCAGGTGCGTACTCAAGGTGATGGAAGTGGATACCGAATCCCCTGAGCAAACAGTCCATGTTGATTATATGGTGAGTGTCTTGGGGGGAGATTCTTCCCTCGCCTTGCACTGTGACTAAAATGATGTTTGGTTACTGACACGGCTGGCTACTACACTATGGTTCTTAGTATGTATTTTCGTTCATTGTGGCAAAAGATATACTCCCTCGAGAGACCTCCCAACCTTTAGAACAAAGGATTTGTGGATGGTTATCCTGCCTACTATTGTCAAGTTGGATTTTCATCAAAAACTTGCTTTTGATTAGAGTGGTTTGGAATCCTTGGCTTTAGGTGTTCCCACTTAGGTTGTTCCTCTTGGGTGAGTACTTTTTCCCACAAGAGCAGGCCTTTCTAAGGGTTGTAAGAAAACATAAAATGCATAAGTATAAAAAATGGATGGGTCTAGCTTTTTGATCACCCAGGAAAGGGAGAGCATATGCCTATTATCCAATCAAAAACAAAAAGCAAGTTTTTTCAATTTTAAACCCAAATAAAAAATTTAAATTCTAGGTGAAGATGTTGCTTCACAAAAACATGATGTTCATTGTTAACCAAAAAAAAGACAAGTGTGGTGACTACCCTAGATTTTCTAAATTACAATTAGATTAGATGTCTATCCTAGGATTGATAAATTCCAATTAATGTGTCTATCCTAGGATTGGTTCTTTTTAAATACCAAAAAGGAAAGAAATAATCAAACTCTGGCCGTGGATGCGTCGGATCCATATTACAACAACAACCAGAAAAAAAAAATCTTTTTACCAGTTACTTGCAGCTCAGCAGAGCAGATGTGGCTCGGTTTCTGTTAGATGCGTCGCGTTTGGTCAAATGCGTCGCTTGAAGGATTGTATGTGTCGCGACAGAGTGATTGCATCGCTCACAATCGCAAATGCGATGCGATAGAGTGATTGTGTCATTTAGGCCTATAAATGCGTCGTTTCGTACTGTTCCTATAAAAAAAGTCCGAAGCCGTATGACACCTGCAAAAGTTCGTAAGAATGTCGGGTTCACCAATGTAACATATGAATTTCTGCAACACAGAATTGTCAGTTGAACATTATAAAATCCTGCATATTAGATCATATAACAATGGAATACAATAGAGAATAAACGAGAAAAGAAATAAGCTAGATTGATCTCACCCATGTCTTCTCTCCTCCATGCTTCACTTCCATTGTACCTTCTTAAGATTGTTGTGATAATAATGCCCTCAGATTTGTGAGCAAATTATATGTGCTTAGGCCTAGCAATGACTTTCAAGGATTTAAATTAATAAAATAATGTGCATACTAGAAACTCAATTCTAATATACAAATAGTAATGAATAACCTATGGTATGAAGGATGCCTATAATAAAAATCTATTAAGCAAATGATCATGGATCCAAAAATGAGATCAAGATTGTCATTTTATAGAAAATACAATCTTGAACGGACGGACAAGATGAGAGATTGAGGAATGCCCTAGAATCAAAGGTCAAGATTCAATAAGGCAACTCTCAATTAGGGTTAGGGAAAAATACCCATATGTGTGAATAAGATTTAATTAAATGAATTAAATCAAGACTGAATGTGACAGTTGAGATGAAATTTGTAAAAATCAGAAGACAAGAGGATCGGTTTTTAGAAAATTAGTAATCTTAGAAATTACTTGATTTGTCGAAGAATAATTCTATTTTGAATTAAATTAATTCAAAATAGGGATTTTGTGAGGTAAGAAGTAATTGATTTTGAAATTAATTACTAAATAAAGAATCAGTTAAGTATGTGAGATATTTTTAAATGATTTGTTTTATTTAAAAATATAAAAATTTCACATGCCTTAATTAAATAATTAAAAATAATTATTTAATTTAGAAGAAGTATTTAAATTAATGAATTTATTTAATTAAGAGAGGATTTAGGAATTAGTGACATATTAAATAGATATATTAAAATATATTAGTTTAATAATTAGGAGGACATTAATGATAAGGATTAATTAAATAAATATGATTTTATTTAATTGCAAGAAGACTTTGATAATAAGTGACATATTAGATAAAAAAAATAGGATTTATTTATTTAATAATCATGCAGAATGAGAGATTATGAATTAATTAAATAATTATGAATTATTTAATTAATAGTTGAATGTGGGTTAGGAACATAATTAAAATGTTATAATCATGTCATGATGAAAGGTGGTAAAATAGTGCTTGCAGGTCTTGGTCATTTTTATTTGTCTACAAGAATGAGCATAAACCTGAGATTTTGGGTATTTGGAGGGTTAAGCGTTTTAAAATGCTTAGAGAATTTTCCCAGCCAAATCACCATTTCTTATACCTTGCATACATGCCCAAACTTTTGCTTGGAAAAGTCGGGGACCCCCTTTGTTTTGTGTTGTTTTGTTGTTTGGTGTTTCTGTGTTCACGATTTGTAGTTCTCATTTTCGTCATTTCTCTTGCCTTCATTCGTTACTTGTCCACATTGTTTTGTCATTATCAGGTTGTGGATTGGAATCGTCACTTCAAACCTTTCAAGATTTCAAGTTTTGGTTCCGCCCCGACTTTGATCCCCACTTCACCTTTGGGTGTCATTCAGGTTCGCATCTAGTCTCGTCCCCATCTTGTTCTTCGACCCTTTTTTGCTTCGTCACATTTTTTGTCATTGCATTGTTTGGTTTGGTTTGGTTGTTTCATTCATCTTGGTCTTTTTCTTTTCGACAAATCTCATCATCTCGTTTATTCATCTTCGTTTTCTTCATTTCTTCCTTTATTGTTTGCGTTGTTCATGCTTTTGTTTCTTCATTTATTTGTTTCCTTTTCCTACGTTCTTTTTTTGTGTTTGCTCTAAAAACTTTGAAAAATACCACAAAAAAAAAAAAACTTAGAAAATACAAAAAATAATAAAACCTAAAAATAGAAAAAAAGATTGTAAAAGATTACATAAATAAATCTTCTGTATTTCAAATTTTTTAAATTTAAAATATTTAAATTAATTAATCTTAAAAATGCCAAGAAAATAATCTTTTTAAATCCAAAGATTAATTTTAAAACTATAAAAATAAGAATAAATAATAAATCAATTGTTTTATTAAAAAAGATTTATGTTTAAATGATTTTTAAAATAAAAAAACAATAAAAAACAAATATAAAAATTAAAACTTAGCAAGACCCGTAATGAATATTGAACTAGGCACTAAACTTAGATTTCAAGTCGAGTTTGGTGAACACCTAATTTGAAGGCTACAATGCAGCTGTATCACGTGAATTTCCATTTTTCACCCATAATAAACCATGTTTGGAGAACTTTGATTTGGGATACTATTGTAGAATGAGTATTACGATCATTTATTTTATATTGCTTTTAGTGATAATTAATTTTTGATTGATTTATAGTCAAGTTTGTCTAACAACTAATTTGTAGGCTACGTTGTAGCTGTGTCATGAGAAATACAATTTTTCACCCATAATCAACCAGGTTTGGAGAAGTTTGATTTTAGATTGTGTTGTAGATGATTATTAAAAACCTTTATTTTTTATTAGTTTTCATTAATGTTGAATTTCCGTTGATTTAATGTCGAGTTTTGCGAACACCTGATATTAAAGCTACATTGTAGCTTTGTCACACGAACTCCTATTTTTCACCCATAATCAATCATGTTTGGAGAAATTTGATTTAGGATTTTGTTGTAGATGACTACTACCTTTATTTTCTATCAACTTTCGTGAACATTTATTTTCCATTGATTTACAACAGGGTTTAGCTAACACCTAGTTTTAAGGCTACATTGCAGTTGTGTCAAGTGAACTCCCATTTTTCACCCATAAGCAACAAATTTTGGAGAGCTTTGGTTTTATATTGTTTTGCAGATGCCTATTGGGGGAACATTTATTTTCTATTAGCTTTCGTGAATGCTTTTCCATCGATTTACAGTGAAGTTTGGCTAAAACTTGATTTTAAGGCTATGTTGCAGTTGTGCCATGCGAACTCCTATTTTTCACCCATAATCTATGAAATTTGGAGAAATTTGATTTTAGATTGTGTTTTAGATGACTATTGGGAACCTTTGTTTTCTATTAGCTTTTGTGAACATTGATTTTGCATCAATTTACTGTCAAGTTCAGCTAACATCTGATTTTTAGGCTACTTTGTTACAGCAAGGAGTGAACCAATGGCGACTCCAAAGAATATCAGAAGAATATCAAGAAGAGTGTCAAGAGGTTATTTCGAAGATTGAATCCCTTCAACATTATGAAAAGAATGAAATGAGGGAGTACTTTCTTGGTTTTGATTATGTTTATTCAAATGTGAGTTTTGATAAAAATCCTTGCTTAGCACACTCTAATGAATTTGATATTAATAGTAATGAGCTTGATGTTGACTTGTTCGTTCTAGTTGATTATATGCGGAAACATGAACTGAAGAAGTGTTTTCTTGAATTTGACTCCATGCATTCAAATGGGTTGTTCGATGAAAATCCTCGTTCAACCATTTTTGGTATTAATGATGATGAATTGGATGCTAATTTTTAAACTCTTTTGAGTGACATATTTGAAGATAATGCTCACAGTAATGCTTCATCTTCAGAAGAGGTGGGTTTGCATACCTTGCAAGTTGATTTCGTGGGTTATTTGCAGCTTACTTTTTCTGGTAAGACCAAGAAAATTAATGACTTCATGCCTGAGATTAATATTGAAATGTTTGTAAATGGATATTCAATCTACAAAATGAATCTCACTTCAGGTGATCCATGTGGGATTCTTCCTTATGGTTCACATCTTGAGGTAAATTGCTTTGATTTCTTGCTGTGAAAAAAGATTGTTGAGTCAGGTAATGAAAATTTTGAACAAATTGTCTTAAAGGTTGATGAGGCTGACCATTTAATTGGTGATGCTTGTACTTTAGAAAAAATGATTGAAGTTGATAGTCCTGATGAAATCAAATACACTAGTTCATTGTTTGAAACTAGTCTTGATTGTGATAAGAATAGGCCTAAATTTTTTAAACCAGGTTTGTGTGTCTTGAATGCTAATGATACATTGGTGATGGATGTCTTTTATGTTGGCATGTATGTACTGGAGAGAAATGGAATGGTGTTTCATGATTTAAGACCTAGAGAGGAGGAATTTGTACAACACAACTATGCCAGCAACTAAACGTCTTCTAAATCAGGCGGTGTCTTTTCATTACCCTCCATGTTTTAATGATTTTCAGTTTGATTATGACATTGGGGACAATAAAATGTATTTGTGGGTAAATCATGACATGTCTGAAAACCAAGAACTGTTAATATTTCAAAATTTATAGTCTTAGAACGAATTTGATGCACATAAACTTTACGTTTCTGAGTATAAAGATAAATTTGCTAGGTTCAAAACCGTACCTAGTAAGTTAAGATTTATGTGCATAATGAAAATTCGGTCAGGTTCTTGTACAAATTTTAACAATTTTGTTTCTATAGAACTTAATTTTGGATTTAGTTTAGTTTTAGTTAGTGTTAGTTGTTCGTTTAGTTGGTTTTCTTTTTGTTTTGGTTCCTGTTGTTTGTTTTGGGTTTCTTTTTTTTTTCTGTTGTTCTTCTTCTTTTGTGTCCTCTTTTTTGGTTTCTTTTCTTTTGTTCTTTTGTTCTATTGTTTTTATTTTTTGTGTACTCTTCTTTTTGTTTTGTTTCTGGGTATTTTGTTCTCATTTGTTTTTGGTCTTTTGTTTCGGTGTTGTTTGTTGTTTTTATTCTCATTTTCTATTTTAGTTTTGTTGGTTTGTTGTGTCCGTCTGTGTATTCTTTTCTTTTTCTCTTCTCTTTTGTTTTTTTTTTCTTCTATCTTGGGGGGGGGTGGGGGCGGGGTTCCTCTCGTTGAGAGTGAAGCTGTGTTATTGGATGCAAGTTATGTCGAAAGGTGAGTTTGTTGAGATTTTATTGTTAGTATTTTCAAACAATTGATCAATCAGTATCTTTGAAAACTTTGATTTACCTTCATCCATTTCAGACTGGGGAATGTTAGCATGGATTCAGACTTGGTACATTATGTAGTTTTGGGGAGTTTGTGAAATTCTATCTCGATCTACATATCTTAAGAGATCCATTAGTTAGTTTAGATCGGATAGGGGTAGCTCTATTCCAAGTGAAAAATCTAAAGGGTTACATTGCTTTCATGATGTCCACTATGGTTCTCAACCCACGACTTAGGCTTCATTGCTTAAGGATTGAGAGAAACAAGAAATACTTCGAACGAATAAACACCTGGAAATAAAAGAGGAAATAATAGAAATTTGAGAATAAACTCAATCAGCAAGGGTGATTCGAATATCTCTACCGGGGCTAAAAATGTCTGGCTGGCAGTAGAGCGATGCTTAAAGAGAACTATAGATGCCTTTCTGGCATCAGAGGAATGCCCAAGATATCAATACACATCGAAAATATAACTCAAAACTATGTAGCTTGGGTAGGTTCTATTCCACTTTGATCATGACAACACTTATGGAGGGGAATCAGTCATTTTCACACATAAACATATTTCATTTTTGTCTCAAACCTCTATCGTGTCCTAGCTTGATTGTGTTTGCACTTCTTAGATTGCTTATAATTAGCATAAACCAGAGATTTTGGGTATTTGGAGGGTTGCACACTTTAAAATGCTTAGAGCATTTTCCCAGCCGAGTCACCATTTTTTATGCCCTGCATACATGCCCCAAATTTTGCTTGGCAAAGTTGTGGACCCCCTTTATTTTCTTTTGTTTTGTTGTTTGGTTTTGTCGTGTTCACGCTTTGTCGTTCTCGTTTTTGTCCTTTCTCCTGCCTTGATTCATTACTTGTCGCCGTTGTTTTGTCAGGATCGGGTTGTGGATTGGAATCGACACTTGAAACCTTTCACGATTTCAAGTTCTGGTTCTTCCTCGACTCCGATCCCCGCTTCACCTTTGGGTGTCATTCAGGTTCACGTCCCATCTCGTCCCCATCTTGTTTCCCCAACCCGTTTTTGGTTCACAATGTTTTTCATCGTTGCGTTGTTTCATTTGTTTTGGTTGTCTCATTCATCTTGGTGTTTGTCTTTTCTTTGTCGTCTCATCGTGTTGTTTCTTCATCTTCATCTTCTTCATTTCTTCATTTTTTGTTTATGTTTTTTCGTGTTTTTCTTTTGTTGTTTATTTGTTTCCTTTTCCTATGTTCTTTTTTTGTGTCTCCTCTAAATTTTTTGAAAAATACAAAAAAAAAAAAAAATTAGAAAACACAAAAATAATAAAACATAAAAATATATAATAAAAAAAGATTGTAAAAGATTAAATAAATAAATCTTTTATTTAATTTTTTAAATTTAAAAGATTTAAATTAATTAATCTTAAAAATGCCAAGAAAATTTTCTTTTTGAAATATTCAAAAGATTTATTTTAAAACTATAAAAATGAGAATAAATAATAAATGAATATTTTTTATTAAAAAAGATTTATGTTTAAAAGTTTTAAAAAAATAAAATAAAATATAATTTTAAAAAAAAAAAAGTTAGTGGACCCAGAATGAATATTGAACCGAGCACTAAAGTAAAAAAAATGTGTGTTCACACTCTAATATGGTCCCACCCTGCCCTAATAAAATATTTTCTTTTCAGAAGCGGAAATAATATTGAACTAGGCACTAAAAAAAATTAAGTTTTAGATGCAGGTTTCCTTCTGGCCCCGCCCGAAACTGGTTCTACTCCCACACTCACGTGGTGTCAGCTCTCACTTTGATCCCTCACGTGAAGGAAGAAAGAAAAATTCTGATCCTGCCATGTAAAACCATTTGACTAGAGTGTTAATTTAATATTGTAGCTCGGACAGTTGTTTCTCCAATTCCAAGAATTAGTATTTAATTCTTGAGACTTCTAGATAGAAGTTAGTTAGGTCTAGATATTTAATTATTTAATTAAATAATTGATTCCTCTAGAGACTTCTAGAAACCAGTTAGTTAGGGTTTGTTAGATTCTAATTAATCTTCGCCATTGATTGAGATTAAATCTTGGCCATTGGTTTTCCAATGAGAATAGTTTAAAAGGGGGTCATTGGGCATTTGGAGAACACAGGCTGATAGACACAAGTTGTAGAAATATTTGCAGTGATAGCAAATAGTCTTGCAGTGATAGCAAGGGCGCAGTGATAGCGTTGGAGGCAACAGCAGTGGAATTTCAGCAGGAGAAATTGAGAGAAGAATTTCCGATGAAGAATATTGCCGGAGCTTTGTCAGTGAGAGGCAAGCAGTTTCTTTTCTATCTCTTGATTTGCTAAAGATTAATATAATTCCTCATCTGCAGTATTGGTTTTCCGTCCGGGGTTTTTCCAGGGACAATTTGTCCAAAAATATTGTGTTTTTTAGTTTGCATGTTTTCTTCTCTATTCCTGTGAGTTTTATTTGTGAAGTTGCAGTTGTATTATTTTTCAGTATTTGCTGTGAATTAATTTTCGGCAGTCAAATAATCTTTATAGATAGGAGATTAATAATCAGTAACTGCAATAGTTTTTTCACATGGTATCAGAGCAGATTTAAGGGCAGAAAGAGCTCAACGCAGGCATAGGAAGAAAAGAAAAAAATAGAGGGTTTATAAAAACCCAGTTCTACCTCTTCAGTATTATTATTTTTGTTATTACTATTTTTTGTTTGAGATGGCCTTAGCAGGTTTAAGAGATCAGGACAGATTGAATGGAGCCTCAAATTTTGGTGTCTGGAAAGCCAGAATTTCTTTATTGCTGGAAGAGAATGGTATCAAAGAATATGTTACCAGTGTTGTAGCTGTACCTACAGATCCAGCACAGCTCTTAGCATATAGGAAGGAAGATGCCAAGGCAAGGAGGTTGATTCTTGATGGTGTTAAGGATCATATTGTTCCACATATCACAGAGTTGGATACAGTGAAGAATATGTGGGACGCCATTTTGAATCTGTACCAGAATGCTACCACTAACAGGAAGCTGATTCTTAGAGAAAAGTTGAGGAACACTAGGATGAACAAGGGAGAAGACGTTACAGGTTACCTCACCAGACTTAGACTTGTCAAGGATGAGTTGGCAGCTGTTGGAGATAAACCAGATGATGACCAACTAGTACGGATAGCCCTAAATGGGTTTACTAAGCAATGGGATGTCTTTGTTCAAGTTATTAATGGACGAGACATTTTACCGAGTTGGGATCGACTATGGAATGACTTCACGTAGGAGGAGCTTAGACTAAGCCTTGTCAATGGTGCCAGCAGTAAGAGTCAGAAAAGTGAGGCAGAACAGGAAAATGTTGCCCTAGTAGGAAAAGGTAAAGCAAAGAAGGGGTCTAGCAAAGGATCAAATCCTAAAGGTGAGAAGAAGAAGGACTTGTTTAAAGTCAAGTGCTACGGTTGTCACGAGTTTGGCCACTATGTCAGCAATTACCCACAAAAGAAGAAAGGCAAGAAGCAGACGGCAGCTTCAGCAAGGGCAAATGATCTCTCTAGCAGAATGGAAGATGAGTTTGCACTTATAGCTTGTATGGTTAGCTCAACCTCACAGGGTGTTTGGTATATAGACAATGGGGCGTCATTTCATATGACAAGAGTTAGAGAATACTTCTCCAATTATAAGGAGGAGGACATCAGAATCTAGATTTCTATGGGGAACATGTCCAAACTAAATCCAGTTGGAAAAGGGACTGTTCTATTTCAGAGGGAGAATGGCAAGCTGATTCCCATTCATGATGTGTTGCATGTGCCAGGCTTGGGTATGAATCTTATTTCTGTATCTGTCTTTCAGGATGAAGGCTACAATGTACTCTTTAGAGGGACAAATGTGTTAATCAAGCACAAGGATTGGAAATCACCCATAGCTATTGGAGTTAGGAGCGGTCAACTTTACAAGTTGCAGTTTGATACTCATAAGGCACTGATGAGCAGTGGAAATTCTAGAGATCAAGGAGAGCTATGGCATAGGAGGATGGGCCATATACATCATGGAGCACTTAAATTGCTTCGTGAGACAGTGACAGGTGTTCCAGAGGTGAGCACAGAGCATGATGATGTATGTAAGGGATGTGTGATTGGGGAAGTTTGTGAAAGTAGCTTTTCCAAGGAGTGACACCAGATCCAAGGGTGTTCTTGATCTAGTACATTCAAATATATGTGGACCAATGTCGACGAAGTCTCTTAGAGGATACGAGTACTTTGTTACTTTTATTGATGATTTCTCTAGGAAGACCTGGATATACTTCTTGAAGACCAAGGATGAGGTTTTCAGTCGCTTCCAAGAGTTCAAAGCTTTTGTGGAGAATTCGACAAGTAGGAAGATAAAGGTTCTTCGGTCAGCCAATGGAGGCGAGTACAAAGGGAAAGAGTTCCAGGAGTTCTGTACTAGGGAAGGAATCAAGAGAGAGTGGACTGTTCCTTACAACCCACAACATAATGGTGTTGCTGAAAGGAAGAATCGTTCTATATCAAAGGCGGCAAGGGCTATGTGGTATGACCAGGATATGCCACGTTACTTATGGGCAGAGGCATGCAGTACAGTAGTATACATACAAAACAGGGTACCACATAAGGTATTGGGCAAAATGACACCAGAGGAGGCATTCTCAGGGAAGAAGCCAGATGTCAGCCACTTCAAGATATTTGGGAGTTTGGCATATTGTCACATTTCATGTGCTACACGTTCCAAGTTAGATCAGACTGCAGAGAGAGGGTACTTTGTGGGTTACAGCTAGACCTCAAAGGCATATCGGATATTTATTCTAGGGGCCAAGAGGATTATAGTCAGGCGTGATGTCAAGTTCACGGAGGACAAGGAATTTAGAAGGTCTAGAGATTTGCCAACAAATGATCAGAGTGAGCAACCAACAGAAGCTCCAAGGATTGAGCAATCAGATCAGGGACAGCGAAGCTCGAGTACAGTGACTAGTACAAGCACAGGCTCAGGTGCTGAGAGTTCGCAGAGTATGGAGCAACAAATGTAGCAGATCCAAGAGATGCATCAGGAACACATGGGGGTTGATATTTCATCCTCTACAGTTGGTAGCAGTAACCAATATCACCTCTCAGGAGTTTGTGGGAGCTCCTACGATGAGTAGTAGGTAGCGGAGACAACCAGCTAGGTATAATGACTATGTGGCTTTAGTTAGTCAGTTGGTAGATAGTGATCCTTCCAGTTATCAGGAAGCCGCACAACAACAAGTGTGGCAAGATGCAATGGTTGAGGAATATTACTCAATAGTGCAAAATGATGTGTGGGAGGTTGTGCCTAGACCGACAGATAGGGCAGTGGTTGGATCACGCTGAATCTATAAGATCAAGCACGGTGCAGATGATAGCATCGAGAAATACAAGGCAAGGTTTGTGGCCAATGGTTTCTCTTAGAAGGAGGGAATAAACTATGAGGAGACATTTGCTCCAGTAGCCAGGTATACTTCTATACGAGCTGTGATCTCTCTTGCGGCACAGATGGGATGGCAGATCTATCAAATGGATGTCAAGATAGCGTTTCTTAATGGTGAATTGAAAGAGGAAGTATACATAGAACAACTAGAGGGCTTTGTAGCACATAGCAGTGAAACCCATGTGTGCAAATTGAAGAGAGCTTTGTACGGACTCAAGTAGGCGCCCAGGGTGTGGTATGAATGCATTGATGAATACTTGCAGGGATTGGGCTTTGTGAAGAGTGAGACAGATGCTAATCTCTACTACTTGGTAGTTGGAGGTGAGATTCTCATTCTTGTTTTATATGTGGACGACTTGTTTCTAACAGGTTCACTAGGGCTCTTAGAGGAGTGCAAGAGGGACCTTGCAACAGAGTTTGAGATGAAGGATTTGGGGCTTATGCACTACTTTCTAGGCATGGAGGTATGGCAGACAGATGGTGTGATTTTCCTTGGTCAAGGGAAATACTGCATTGAAATCTTGAGGAGGTTCGAGATGGAGGATTGCAAAGCCATGTCTACTCCTATGATCACGAATTGGAAGAAGGTAGACTCATCCAGGGAGAAGGATGTAGACCCCACCTTATACAGACAATTGATTGGGTCTCTCATGTATTTGGTGAACACCAAACTAGATATATCCTTTGCAATAAATTCTCTTAGTCAATTCATGGTTGGGCCGAAGAGAATGCATTGGATAGCGGCAAAGCATGTGTTGCGGTATTTGCGTGGTACAATCGAGTATGGGATCAAATATACTCGAGGTGATGGTATCAAGTTGATAGGCTATACTGACACAGATTAGGCAGGTAGTACAATGGATACGAAAAGCACTTCAGGGTGTTGCTTTAGCTTGGGATCATGAGTTGTCTCTTGGTACAGCAGGAAGCAGAAGTCTGTGGCCCTGAGTTCTGCAGAGGGAGAATACATAGCAGCTAGCATGGCGACATGTGAGGTGATATGGCTTCAAAAGTTACTGGTAGCCTTGTTATGTCAGAGGGTTGAGACTACAGTGATACGCTGTGACAATCAGAGTTGCATCAAGTTGTTTGAGAATCCGGTGTTTCATGATAGGTCTAAGCATATAGACATCAGGTATCATTTCATCAGGGATTGTGTACAACGAGGGATTATTCAGCTACAGTATATACCTACAGATCAGCAGGTACCAGACATTATGACAAAGGCATTGGGGAAGGCGAAATTCATCTTCTTCAGAGATATGTTGTGTGTTATGCAGAACACCTTGCTCGCTAAGAGGGAGTGTTAATTTAATATTGTAGCTTGGACAGTTGTTTCTCCAATTCCAAGAATTAGTATTTAATTCTTGAGACTTCTAGATAGAAGTTAGTTAGGTCTAAATATTTAATTATTTAATTAAATAATGATTCCTCTAGAGACTTCTAGAAACCAGTTAGTTAGGGTTTGTTAGAGTCTAATTAATCTTAGCCATTGATTGAGATTAAATCTTGGACATTGGTTTTCCAATGAGAATAGTTTAAAAGGGGGTCATTGGGCATTTGGAGAACACAGACTGATAAACACAAGTTGTAGAAATATTTGCAGTGATAGCAAATAGTCTTGCAGTGATAGCAAGGGCACAGTGATAGCGTTGGAGGCAACAGCACTGGAATTTCAGCAGGAGAAATTGAGAGAAGAATTTCCAGTGAAGAATATTGCCGGAGCTTTTTCAGTGAGAGGCAAGCAGTTTCTTTTGTATCTGTTGATTTGCTGAAGATTCATATAATTCCTCATCTACAGTACTGGTTTTCCCTCCGGGGTTTTCCCAGGGACAATTTGTCCAAAAATATTGTGTTTATTAGTTTGCATGTTTTCTTCTCTCTTCCTGTGAGTTTTATTTGTCAAGTTGCAGTTGTATTATTTTTCAGTATTTGTTGTGAATTAATTTTTGGCAGTCAAATAATCTTTATAGATAGGAGATTAATAATCAGTAACTGCAATAGATTTTTCACACAGAGGAGGGATGGGCAAAGTGGATATGTAATATGGGTTTTGTGAAGCTGTCATCCCCGATACCATGGCGAACAAAAATGCACAATGTGAAGTCATAGACACGCCTTGTGAGCCATTTTACAAAATACCTCAGAGAAATGCGATCTCATGGAATGCCTCGATTGCAATTTATGCACAAATTAGGTTTGATGAAGATTTAAAAACATTCATGCAAATGCAATGGGTAGGTGTGGAGCTCCTTTCCACCGCGCCAAGGTGAAGATTTGCGCAAGATATGGAGGCAGCGAATTGTTATACGAAATGCCTAAAGTGTTTTCATCTCATCGAATGACATGATTGTAGAGGAGGTCGCGTGATTGTTGATGGAAGGCCATCAAATAGAATCCATTGCTTGCACAACAGGAAATTTCAAGGGAATGCCTTGATTGACATATGCGCAAGATGTGGAAGCACAAAAGTGGAGATGAAAAATTTATCTACTTGACAAAATGCCTCCTGAGATGTCATTTTCTGGAATGCAATGCTCACTAATTTTGGTGGAGAATGGGAGCATAGAAAAGGTACACTACATGCTTGACAGGGGCGCAACAGGCTAGTGAACCGTTTGACTAAATGCCTTAAATTTATGTGATCTGATGCCAAACCGTGGTTGCAGGTTCTGTGCATGCACGAAAAATGAAGAGTTTGAGACACTTTCGGTAAGATGTTGTAGTTGCAACTACCTTAACAAGCATGCATGCGATGTGTGAAATCATAGACGCAGGCATGTAAACTATTTTACAGAATGCCCTGAGGAGAAACCATTTCATCTAATCAAAGATGCAAAGAGGACAAAATTAATATTATTTATATTTGTGCCAAAATTGGAACTTCGAGGTCGGGGATTGATGTTCAAATGAGATGAAGAAACATTGACAAAGCAAACGCTGTTATGGAAGCATATAGGGGAGAGGGGTCAGTAGTCGTGCGGGCTAACTTCGTCAGCATGTAGCGATTGACTGGAATATCGTAGGACCTTCATTTTTTTTTTGAAATGTAGACTAGCCTCTTATCTATCTATAACGGAGGTGTGACTCATAATGCAACTTGCCACATCAGCGCATCTACTAAGAAGTGTTCAAAATTTGACTTTTGAAAGATTTGAGCAAAACTTAATCATGCTACCCCTAATAGTCGAACACAAAATATCATTTGTTGCTTGTAAAATATCATATTTTTATTAAAAATAAAACTTATATGCCACTTAAATGGACCAAATACCTATTGGTGACCATAAATCTTTGTTTACTCTACCTTATATATTTAACACAAATGGACCAATAGTTGAGCACATAAAAACTATTTGTTGTTATAAAAACAACACATAATTATTTAAATTACAACTTATATCAAACAAAAATGGACCAATAGTTGAACATTAAAACTTTTTCAAAATCCTTCACATTTATTGAAAAAATACATGGTTTTTATTGTGCTCACCTTTTATATTTGTGATAGGACAAACTATTAATATTAAATATTCCAATGCTTCTACATTGCTACCCCAATAGTTGTACACATAAGAAAAATATTTGTTCATATGATAACAATACTTGTTTAAATGAGTGTCTTATTTTATCAAATAAACATTCAATTTTATAAATGACAGACTTATAGTGGATAATTTAGATATTTTATTTGAGACAAAAAAATATTTATTTCACTTGTTCACGAATGTATTTATGTTTTTTTTACTTGAACAACTATTGGTCCCATAATATCATGTATTTGGTAATATTTTATTTAATATGTGAAATAAATATATACAAGATATAATATTAATTCATTCTAGTATTGATATGAATAATCATAATTGACTGCATGACTATTGGACCCCGCACGACAATTGGCTCCTCTCCCCTACAAGGCGCATGAAATGTTGGACAAAATTCCTGAAAGAAATGTGACCTTGTGGCATGCACTCATTGCACAACATACACCAGATGGTTTTTTGATCGATAAAGTGGTACAAAATGTAGAAGTTGTAGTTACCTTAGTAAAACATCACTGTGGGCATGTGAAGAGTTTGACAGAATGCCTCTCAGAGATGTCGACTTCACGGAATGCAATGATTGTAGAGTGCTCACTGTTTGGGGAAATCCTTCTGAAAACGGTTTACATAATGCCTCGAAGAGACGTGGCGACATGGTTTGGAGTAAAATGGAGTACAAGAATAGATAACTTGTGTGAACTGTTGCCAGAATACCTCAAATGAGATGTAATCTCATAAAACTCGACTCCCCTAGTAGACAAAGCATTGAACTGTTTGAATCCCCTAGTAAACAAAGGGGATATATTAAGGACTTCAGGAACCTTCCAAGCATCGACCTCAATAGACAGATGTGAGAAATTTAAAAATGTGTGCACTAAAAACAAGAGAGAGGCATGTGAAATACATGATGAGAAGGCTTTAAAAAATTTCAAGCAATTGCAATTGGTAGATCTAAGACGTAAAACGTGGAAGCATGGATGCCACACATGAACTACTCAACAAAATCCCCAACCATCCTTAATTTGTTATTATGGATGTTGAGAGTTGAGGCAAAAGATCTCTGAGATTCTTATACACACACAACTAATGAGTTTTTACATTGAAATTGTTGACTTGCATTAACCTGAATCATCTTGAATGAGATGTTCCAATTGTTATGTACAATTTATTTGCCATTGGTGGAACAGAGTTTTCCATGGGGATCTCACTTTCTTTATTTCACAAATGTCTACGATTTCTTTCCAAGTCAACTAAGATGATTGATAGTAATGAATTTTTCGATACTAGTATTGTTCAATTGGAAAGAGCTATGCGCTAGGATTATGAGTATATGGGTGAAATGATTCAGATTGTGAATGTTATTTTATAAGTTAAAATAACATTGATTTGAAAAGGGGGTTTATTATTGCTATTTGAATCATGAACATATTGAAGTTTATGTGGATTCAATTGAAATAATTTAAATTTAATTGATTTATGAAATAAATGATCATTTGATAAATTAATTAATGTGCTTTATGTTTTACAAGGATCTTTTTGAAATGGAAATTAGTAAAAGATTTGGAGATATGTTGAAAACTCAAGTACAAAGAGGATATTTTCTAAGAGAGTGTAAAACTGACAGTGAACTAAAATCTTGGTGGTTTCATCTAGAGTAATTTTTGGAGAATGACACAGATTTATGTAATGCAAAAGGGGAATTTCAAGTGAAATCAAGAATTGTAATTGTGAACTAAAAGTCAACATGAGCCAAACTGGGGAGTTGAGTTTGAAATTGAGATCAACTGAGGTCAAGCAAGAGATGAAACATAAAGTTATCTTTCTGATTTAATTGTATGCACAAAAAGCTATAACTTTTTGATGTCTTAGTTTGGGGAGGAAATTATGTAATTTTGAGCTATTAATTGTAAAATTAAGCTCATTGTAAAGGGTTAGAAACTCAAGAAAAGATAGAAGAAGTTTTACAAGTTAGCTGATTAGAGTTAGCTATAGGATAGTTAATGGAGTTTTCTAAAATTCTTAGTTTAGCTAAATCAAATTGAAGACATTGGTTTCTACATACTTGTGATCTTGCAAGATTTGTAAATGTTGTTTATCTATTTTACAACAGTAGGAGTAGTCAGATTTAAACCTGCTTTAAGTTGTATTCTGGAATGATGTTTGTTATGTTAATCATTTTGATTTGAAATCTCTCAGGGAATGGATTTTTATCTTTTTCTTTTGTTTGAATGGTAATCTGAAATCTACTAATGAAATTTTCACTGTGAATGAATGGTTGAGTATTGATTACAGGTTGATTTGTTTTGCAATTTTAATTAAGGAATGCCTTCGAAGGTAAGAGGTTTGATTAGTTGAAAGAATCAACATTCTTTTATATCTTGTGTCCCTGATCTATCTTATTCCTTTTTCTTATACCCCTTGGTTAGAATAGGTTTAAATAGGAGTTTGATATAACAACAATCAAAAAGCTCAATAACCAGCAGGCCCCTTGAACATTACAACCTCATTGACCGCTCAACAAAACAACATAGTTGAGAACCAACTACCAGATTCTTGGGAGTTACATTACTATATGTTATCTTTCTTTTTCAAGAAAAATAAGATAAACATATTATGTTTAAATTTTGTTTTGTCGATTTTGCCATCAACAGGATCCTATATCTTATATCACCTTTTGTGATAATTGATTTTTTATTGATTTACAGCCAAGTTCGTCTAGCTCATACATTTAAGGCTATGTTATAGTTGTGTCATGTGAACTCCCATTTTTCACCCATAATCAACCAGGTTTGGAGAAATTTGATTTTAGATTGTGTTGTAGACGACTATTAAAAACTTATTTTTTATTGGTTTTCATGAATGTTGAATTTTCGTCAATTTAATGTCGAGTTCGGTGAAAACCATATTTTAAGGCTAAGTTGCACCTGTGTTACACAAACTCCCATTTTTCACCCATAACCAACCATGTTTGGCGAATTTTGATTTATGATTGTGTTGTAGATGACTATAAGGATCTTTTTATTTTATCTCGTCTTTCACGAAAATTGATTTTGAATCGAAGTATAGCCAAGTTTGTCCAACACCTTATTTAAGGCTACATTATAGCTGTGTCACGCAAACTCCCATTTTTCACCCATAATCAACCATGTTTGGAGAAATTTGATTTATGATTGCGTTATAGATGACTACAAATTTTTTTTTGTTTTATATCGCCTTTCATGAACTTTGATTTTCAATCGAAGTATAGCCAAGTTTGTCCAACACCTGATTTTAAGGCTACATTGCAGCTGTGTAATGCAAACTCACATTTTTCATCCATAATCAACCAGGTTTGGAGAAGTTTGATTTTAGATTGTGTTGTAGATGACTATTAGGATCCTTTATTTTATATTGTCTTGTGTTAACGTTGATTTCTGATCGATTTACAACCAAGTTCATTTAATATCTGCTTTTAAGACCACCTTGCAGCTGTGTCATGTGAACTCCTATTTTTCACCCATAATCAACCAGGTTTGTAGAAGTCTGATTATAGATAATCTTGTATATGACTATTAAGAAGAACCTTTATTCTCTATTGATTTTCACGAATGTTGAATTTGCATCGATTTAATGTCAAGTTCTATGTACACTTGATTTTATGGCTATGTAGCAGCTATGTCACACAAACTCCAAAATTTCACCAATAATCAACCATGTTTGGGAAACTTTCATTTAAGATTGTGTTGTAGATGACTATTATGATCCTTTATTTTTTATCGCCTTTTGTGAACATTGGTTTCGATCGATTTATAGCCAAGTTCATCTAACACTTGATTTTAAGGTTACGTTGTAACTCTCTCAATAGAAATACCATTTTTCAACCATAATCATCCAGGTTTGGAGAAGCTTGATTTTAGATTGTGTTGTAGATTACAATTAAGAACCTTTATTTTTTATTAGTTTACATGAATGTTGAATTTCCATTGATTTAATGTCGAGTTCTGCGAACACCTAATTTTAAGGCTAAGTTGTAGCTTTGTCACACAAACTCCCATTTTTCACCCATAATAAACCATGTGTGTAGAACATTGATTTAGGATTGTGTTGTAGATTACTCTTACAATCCTTTATCTAATATCGCCTTTCGTGAACGTTGACATTAAATCAATGGAAATTCAATATTCATGAAAACTGATAGAAAATAAATGTTCTTAATAGTCATCTACAACACAATATAAAATTAAACTTCTCCAAACCTCATTGATTTTGGGTGAAAAATGGGAGTTCGCAAGACACAACTACAATGTACCCTTAGAATCAGGTGTTAGATGAACATGGTTGTATATCAATCGAAAATGAATGTTCACGAAAGCTGATATAAAATAAAGGATACTAATTGTATTTTAAAACAAAATCCTAAATCAAAGTTCATGAAATATGGTTGGTTATGGTTGAAAAATGGGAGTTCACATGACACAGTTGCAATGTAGCCTTAAAATCAAGTGTTCATTGAATTCGACATTAAATCAATGGAAATTCAACATTCATGAAAGCCGATAGAAAATAAAAGTTCTTAATAGTCATCTACAACACAATCTAAAATAAAACTTCTCCAAATCTAGAGGATTATCGGTGAAAAATGGGAGTTTGGATGACATAGCTGCAATGTAGCCTTAAAATGAGGTGCTAGATGAAATTGGTTGTAAGTCGATCGAAAATCAACATTAAGGAAAGACAATATAAAATAAAGGACCCTAATAGCCATCTACAAACACAGTCCTAAATAAAATTTCTCCAAACATGGTTGATAGTAGGAGGAAAATGGGCGTACATTTGACATACCAGCATCATAGGTTTCAAATCAGGTGTTATAAGAAATTGGTTGTAAATCAATCAAAAATCATTGTTCAAGAAAGGCGATATAAAATAAAGGTTCTTAATAGTCATCTACAACACAAACTAAAATCAAAGTTCTCAAAACATGTCTGATTATGTGAGAAAAATGGGAGTTCGCATGACAGAGCTGCAATGTAGCATTAGAATCAGCTGTTAGCCAAACTCGACTATAAATTAGTGGAAAATCAACGTTGACAAAAGCTGATATAAAATAAAATAAAAAATCTACAATACAATCTAAAATCAAATTTATCCAAACTTTGTTGATTATGAGATAAAAATAGACTCTATCAAATAATTTTTTTTGGAAAAATCGAAAATATGGGTTTTGTAGGTGCCAATGTCGTAAAAAGACCCAGATCGCCCATTTTTCAAAAAATTGATTTTTCACCAACATGCAAGAATCCCTCAAAAATAGAATCTACGAAACAATTTTTTTTGAGAAATTGAAGATATGGGTTTTGCAGGTGCTTGTGTGGTAAGGAAACCCAGATTCTCCATTTTTCGAAAAAATAAGTTAATGAAAAATATGGATTTTTTCGAAAAGTAGAAGTAGTAGAGGTAACAGAGGCAATTTTTTTTAATCTTCTTAAGAAAAATCAAAGAAATGGGTTTTGTAAGTTCTCATGTGCTAAAGAGACCCAAATCGTCCCTTTTTTGAAAAAATAAGTTGTTGAAAAGGATTTTTTTTTAAAAGTAGAAGCAATAGAGTTAATAGAGGGAAAAAAATTGAATCTTCTTTTGAAAAATCTGAGAGATGGGTTTTATAGAGAATGTCGTTCTAAGTAAACCCAGATTGTCTGTTTTTCAAAAAATTAATTTTTCACCAACATGCAAGAACCCCTCAAAAATAGAATCTATGAAACCTTTTTTTGGGAGAAATTAAAAATATGGGTTTTGCAGGTGCTCATGTGCTAAAACAACCCAAATCATCTATTTTTTAGAGAATATTATTATGAGAAGGCCCAGATCGTCCATTGTTCAGAAAACTATTTTCTCTCCAAATGCAAGAACCCATCTAAAATAGAATCTACGAAACAAATTTTCTTCTGGGAAAAATCAAAGATATAGGTTTCATAGGTTCTCGTGTGCTAAAGAGACCCAGTTCACATAACATAGGTGAAACATAGCCTTAAAATTAGGTCAGACAGACTTGGCTGTAAATCGATTGTTTTTGAAAGTTCACAAAAGGTGATATAAAATAAAGGATCCTAATAGTTATCTACAACACAATCTTAAATCAAAGTTCTCCAAACATCATTGATTATAGGTGGAAAGTGAGAGTTTGCATCATACAGTTGTAAATATAGCCTTAAAATTATGTGTTCGCCGAACTCAACATTAAATCGATGGAAATTCAACAATCACAAAAATCGATAAAAAATAAAAGTTTTTAATAGTCATCTACAACACAATCTAAAATAAAAAAAATTCCTAACCTACTTGATTATGGGTTAAAAATGGGAGTTCGAATGACAGCTGCAAAGTAGCCTTAAAATCAAGTGTTAGCCGAACTTGGCTGTAAATCGATCAAAAATCAACATTCACGAAAGGTGATATAAATTAATGGATCCTAATCGTCATCTGCAACAAAATCCTAAATCAGAGTTCTCCAAACATGGTCGATTATGGGTGAAAATTGGGAGTTCATGTGACAAAGATGAAATGTAGCCTTAAAATCAAGTGTTCGCCAAACTCGACATAAATCGATGGAAATTCAACATTTAGGAAAACTGATAGAAATAAAAGTTTTTTGATAGTTATCAAGAACACAATCTAAAATCAAACTTCTCGAAACTTGGTTATTTATGGGTGAAGAATGGGAATTTGCATAACGTAGCTGCAACATAGCCTTAAAACCAGGGATTAGACGAACTTGGCTATAAATTGATCGAAAATCAACGTTGAGGAAAGACAATATAAAATAAGGCATCCTAATACTCATCTATAACATAATTTTAAATCTAATTTCTTCAAACATGGTTGATTATGGGTGAAAAATGGGAGTTCTAATAACATAGTTGCAACATAACATTAGAATCAGGTATTGATTGAACTCAACATTAAATCGATGGAAATTCAACATTCATGAAAACTGATAAAAAAGAAAGGTTCTTAATAGTCATCTACAACACAATCTCAAATAAAAGTTCTCCAAACCAGGTTGATTATGGGTGTAAAATGGGAGTTCATGTGACATGGCTGCAACGTAGCCTTAAAACTAGGTGTTAGACAAACTTTGTTGTAAATCGATAAAAAAATAATGTTCGTGAAGAGAAATATATAATAAAGGATCCTAATAGTCATCTAGAACACAATGCTAAATAAAAGCTCTCCAAATATGGTTAATTATGGGTGAAAAATGGAAGTTCGCATGACACAGCTACAACATAGCCTTAAAGTTTGGTGTTCACCCAACTCAACATTAAATTGATGGAAATTCAACATAGAAAAAAACCAATAAAAAATAAAGGTTCTTAATAATCTCCAACACAATCTAAAATCAAAGTTCTCCAAACATAGTTGATTATGGGTGAAAAATAGGAGTTCACATGAAACAGTTTTAACGTAGCCTTAAAATCAGGTGTTAGAAAAACTTGCCTGTAAATCGATTTAAAATCAACCTTCACAAAAGGCAATATAAAATAAAGGATCCTAATAGCCATATCCAATACAATCCTAAATAAAATTTATCCAAACATGGTTTATTAGGTGTGAAAAATGGGAGTTCACGTGACAGCTGCAACGTAGCCTAAAAACCAAGTGTTTACCGAACTCAACAATAAATCGATGGGCGGGTGCATGGAAATGGGTAGCAATTCCGTGGACACCCTCAAAAAATAACTTTGAAAACCATAATGCGAGCGCGTTATAACGCGCTCGTGTTATGTCTTTGTTAAGCCTAGGCTAGGTCTCGGTAGCTACAAACAAATAACATGAGCACGTTATAATGCACTTGCGTTATTGACTGTTAAAAGCAAAAAAACAAATGCAAATCTCTCATTTGCATTTCGACTGGTTTTTTTGTTGCACCCATGGCCAAAAGCCCCACAATATCGCACTTGCATTCTAGGAGGAGAATTTCTTCACCAAAAATCCCTATTTCTTCACAACAATGGTGCCACAACAACGAGGAGCTGTGAGAGGTAAGGATTCTATGGTTTTTGTTTTGAATTTGTTAGATTTAGGTTGAATTTGTTAGTTTTAGGTTGAATTTGATAACTATTTGTTTGAATTTTCTGGAGATGAAAATCAACCTACAAACCCTCAAAATCCTCAATAGGAAGACCAACCAAATCCTCAAGATCAAAATCAACCACAACATCAACCTCCTCCACCAATCACTCAACCCCCTCCTAGCACTCAACAAAATTTAATGAGTGAAATTGAGAACAACAAAGAACAACTTGAGGATTTGATCAATAGGTTGAGTGATCCAAATGGTTCAACCACAGAAAGAATGACCCTAGCAAATTCATTGAAAAATATGTAAAAAATTGTAGATTCATTTAGCAAACAAATAACTGGATGGGAAGATACGAGGTAGGCGGCTAGAGAGTATTATGCAAATAAACTATCATACAAGGATGTGAAAGATTTAAAAATTACAAAACGTGATTTGTGCTCATTATTCACTTACCCGCGTACAAATCAAAATCTTACCCTGAATGTGAAGAGGTTTCCTATCCATTGGGGCCACCACCAACAGATTAGGGACCGATTTTATGATAGGTGGTACATGGTCTTCAATTACCCACCGTGCAACAATTGCGAGGTCCCACCATATTTCCTTAGGAAACTATACAGTGAGTTCATATTGAACAAAATCCCAAATTAGTTTGATATGAGGGCTTTCCAGGGGAGAGGTGGGGGTCAGCCTCGGATAGACCTGGTGCATAGCCAAATCCTACACGGCAAGGTAGACGAGCTCTCGCTAGGCCACCTCATGAGCACGCTGTTATGCCTTTCGTTGTGAAGGAAAGTGCTGACATAGAGATATTGCAGGCAATCAACACATTGACCCAGAGTGCCATCCATCATACTAGCCCTATTCTACAATGTCATGTAGGGGAGTCTTCGAGTGGTGGCCTTCAAACACATGTGTGTCAATCTTGTGGGGCTACATGTTCACATGACCCCACCGACCCTCAAGAGACTAGAACGCAGGATGCGTCTATAGCTATGGAGATGGAGAGGGAAGTTGACATTTTGCATGAGGCATATGGCATTGATAGTTAGGTAAAAGTTAGTGTGTGTGTTTATTGAATTTAATTTATTAATTTTCGATTTTGAAATGCAAGATTAGCTAAAAATGTTTTATGATTTTAATAAAATTGCAGGGTCACAGTGTTGAGACTAGATACACCGGCCGCCCACCAACATATTTCTGTAGTACACCTATTGCTAGGGTATGTAACTAGTAAATAATTATAAATTTATTGCATGTTAATGGAATTGTTTTACAAATGGTAATTTAATATGCAATTTTGGATGTTGAACAGACTAATATTGGAGGTTTTGATGGAACACTTCCCAGTGGTGGTGGATTCACTCAAATTTTTATGCAGGTAATAGAATAAAGAGTTTAACTAATGAATCAAGTACTTAATAGATTTGTGTAGTTTATACATGCACATCGTTGATTACGTTGAATAATTTTTTGTTTTATTTTCAGTTGTTGCGAGATGATACACCTCTGAATGTGACGAGGGCAATGGATATTGGTGTGACATCTGCTATACAATCCTCCATGGTTATGACAGAAGAGGTATGAGGCAAATTAGTAAATTTACATTTACATTTTTTGCTATAGATGTTAGTTAGTGGAAAATCAAACCATTATTGGTTCACGTAGTTTAATTTCTATTTGTATGGTTTATACAGAGCTTGAGCACACCTAAGCATGGGTGTGAGAATATTTCCCTCATGGAGAGTGATCGTGAGATGGCTGTAAGTGATTATTTTGTCAAATATATCATTTTTTATAATGTAATTTTTATATATCCATGTCTTTACTTCTTATTGTAATAGTTAAAACTTCACCATGAACTAAACCCTAGGAGGAGTAGCAGGAGCACTCCACGAGCACAGCAAAAATGAGTGATAGACCTATTATCATCCGAGCGAAAAGGAAAGGGAAAGATTTTATTTCCAGCGAATGGAGAGCAATGACTTTTGATTCTAGAGTCGTTTGTTGTATGCCTGCATGGCAGTTTTGTACATATTTTTTATTGGACATATTTGACATTGTATGCCTAGATGGCATTCTCGTAAGCCTATATGGCTATTTTGTACATATATTTCATACTTATATCAAAATATATTGATGTATGCCTACATGGATATTTGGTTAATACAAATATATTTTATCGATGCTTGTCCATATTTCTATTCTAAATTGGTGGTTCAATAGATATAAGTTATGTGTATTCAAGTGTATACTTTACAACTTACGTGTATACTTTGTGACTTACGTGCATTCGAGTGTATACTTTGTGGTTTACATGTTTTCATGCATATACCTTATATTCGTGCATGTACTTTGTTATAATTTTTGTATACGATGTATTCGTGTGTATACTTTTTGAGGCTTACGTGTTTTTGAGTACTTGTACAACTCGGGTTCCCAACTCGGGGTCCCAGCTCGGGTTCACAACTCGGGTTCCCAGCTTGGATTCCCAACTCGGGTTCCTAACTCGATTCCCAACTCAGGTTCCCAGCTTAGACTATCGAGATGGGACACCTGGATGAGACAAGATGTGCATGACGTGATTGTACGAATGGTGACTGTGTTATTAATGTTTTAATTAAGACAACGTTGTGACAATTCCTTCATGGGTGCGATCATACTAGCGTTAGTGCACCGGATCCCATCAGAACTCCGCAGTTGAGCATGCTTGGGCCGGAGTAGTACTAGTATGGGTGACCTCCTAAGAAGTCCTGATGTTGCACCCTTTTTAGTGTTTGGTCAGGTAACCCACTTTTGGGAAAAAAATTTAGAATGCACTTTTTGGAGCCCATTTTCGAGACCCCTATTCTCTAAGGTGGCTTATTCACAGACTTGGGGCCACGCCTTCGTGTGACACTGAAACAACGATAGGGTACTCTCACTCCCCCATAAGATTTATTCGGAGGCTTCCCATGCAACTGTGGGAAATATCCACATTTCTGGCTCGATTCCGAACTCGGATCCCCAGCTCGTGCTCCCGACTCGCTTGCCAACTCAGGTTCCCAGCTTGGTTCCCAACTCAGTTCCAAACTCAGATTACCAACTCGCTTCCCATCTCAGATTGACAAATCGGGTCCCTTATTGACATGTACATGTTTGACTTATTCACGTGTATAATTATTAATTGGTTAGCCCTAGCATTGATCTATGTCATCCTCAATGCATGATCCTTGAGTTGGAGTAAGAACACCCTCAAGGTCAAAAGGAGTTTAACATGCATTCTTCATAGGCTGCTTTTGGTAGTGAAACCAAAAACCTCTTGCATCATTGAGATTATTATTTTTTTCCTTTAAAGTAGGTCTGAAGCCATTATCATTCTCCATCAGTTCTTCATATATCCACTGCCCATTAATAGTTTTCTCATGACCTTCATGAAACCAAGCACTTATCTCATTTGTGATAGAAGAAATGTATGAAGATTTATCTTCCTCCTTATGAACCATTCATTATCATGAGAGATGGGTTCTTGTGAACCACTACTGATGAATCATGGGTTAATGAATTTGACTTGTAAAACTACACGACTGAATCCTGATAGCAATATCACAAATTTATATATCTAAATGTGTTATTTCCTTTAGCTAAAATTTTTGCTTATACTTATTTGATTGATGTATGTTTGTGTATGGGATAATAGTAGTTTCAATTTGATGATGATATTGTGTCTTTAAGGTTTATTTATTAAAGGGTGCATGAAACAAGTTTTAAATCCTTAAAAATCTTTGAATTTCTTAGGTTTTTCTATTTGTCGAATCTGGGATTCGAACCTGAGTCCAAGTCAAAAACTGGCTTGTCAAGTCTGAGGTGAGTCCTAGTCTTGTAACACTGGTGTGAAAACTGATGGTCGATTCCACAAAAAGGATATAAAAGTCATGGCAAATCCTAACTTGGGAATTGGACATTCGAGTAGGTGACTAACATCTTCTTATGGTCATTCATTTACATTGTCAAACTAGGAAATGTATACTTGAAATGGAGTGGCATTGTATGTGCACTAAGAACCCGTTTTAGCCACAATTTACTAGAAATAAATTCTTGGAAGGAATTCTACTTATGTTGCAAGAACGTAATGTAAATTCTTCTTAACTTAAGCATAACTTAATCAAAGCAGAAATCATGACAACTATTACTAAGGAACAAACTATGAATTGCTCTTATGTTGTAGGAACAATATAAGACTGAGTTTGCGCTGAAACCTTCAAGAATGAAATTCTAACTTATAATCAACAGGAAATAAACAACTAACTACAGATACTCACTAAGTGGGCCCCCTTAGCAAGCATCAACCAGTTTATGCAAGAATTGAACTAAAAACTTCATCAGCTTTTATTCATAAACTTGGAATCATATACATTGATCATTCTGCTTGTAAGAAAACTAACACAAAATTCTATTTGTCATTATAATACTAATCTTAATACACTATGTTCTATTTTTTTTTCACTTACGTAGGAGGAACACTTATTTATAGAAAAGAAACTAATTACCTAACTCTAACAGAGAAAGACGTGGAGATAAATACCTTCTGACGCCGAGGAACAAAATTCTCATAAATGAAAGCATATTTGTTCAACCGATTCAGAGAGAATCTAGCATTCCACTCTTCCTAGATTAATGATCATTTAGATTTCCTCCCAATGACTCGGCCAGAGAGTCTTTGCTGGAACAACTTCCTTGATGCCATGCTGGAAATGGACTGTACTATAGGGCCGAGATCTGCTACGCTTTGACTCATTCATGCCTCTTTCAACAAGCTACGATACACATAGTGACAAAAGCGAAAGAAATCACACACACAATAACACGATACACATTCATTAATCACACATTAAATCCATTTCATTATCCAAAAACCACATGCGTTATATCAATCATTTGGGAGGTCAAACAGGGCAATAAATATAGACACACAGAGATGTTAAGCTGCAGGAATATAGGAATGTGTTGCTACAGGATACTACCCGATTTTAGATAAAAAGTCTTTAATCAAAGAGTTTAAACAACCATCAGGAAAAGAGCAAGGGTATTAAAAATACATCATAATATTCAAATTATTAGCATATTTCGAGCTCATCAAAAACATCGAGGAATAATGTATATGCTGATGAAGAGAGAAACCATCCTTGTTTCTAAACAGACCATGGTATAGATATGGTTGGTCGAGATAAAACATCACTCTTCTAGATAGTTCGAACCATAATCTTTCATGGGTACAAACATGCCTTCATTATGTGTGTTCATGATCCTACTGAAAAAATGGTGGAACATGTTGTAGATCAAATATTACAAGCCTAAGTCCACAAGAAGGTTACTTGTGCTGATTTCCGCAAATGTCTTTAAGATGCACATCCTTCTTGAGTAATGTGAACTATTGATGTCATCTCGGTCTTTGAAACTGTCTGCAATCATGTGCAATATTGTAGAAGCTAGAACTATATCTAATACTACAAATCACTACTCAATGGAATCTTGATAGCATTATCACAATTTGACACATTGTAGAAAATACCTCCTACTTATCAATTGATGAGCTACAGAGGCTCTATAATGAATGTATGATGAGGCACAACACTTGTTGAAGATTTTGCAAATGGGGTTGCAAGCTAAGTGGGCTTAACCTTGGGGAAAAAACTTCGTGGTTAAGGGCTTGAGCTGGAGTATACTAGAATGGGTGACCTCCCAGGAAGGTCTAGTGCCTCACCTCTATGAGCATCAACTAGATGCAATGAGTGCTAAGTGGGCCATTCAATATCATTTCAAATTTGTTGGTTTAAGAAACTTACAAATTTGCAACTTTAGAATCCCCCAACCTAAGGAATCGATCTGGTGGAACATAGCTCAGATCGATTCCACGTGTTTCGGTGAAAAAGAGGACCATGCCTAGCGTAAACATACCTATTTAGATGTGTTGGAATAGTCCACTTGGTCACACAAATTGCAGAACGAAAGTTTCACCACTTTGCATCTTTGCACTTCTTGCATTTGATGCTTTTTCCATCAAGTGAAAATTCGCCACCACTGGAAAACCACTCTGAGATAGCATAAAATGAGAGAGGTTTTTGTAGATAGGCTCAATGCAATCCTATAGGATAGATGAGAATTATCTAAGCATCACAGTATCTGAGTAATAGCATGTTGAAGTTTGTAGCCATTTTGCACTTTGGACGCTTAAGGGATCGATCCGGTGGAACATAGCTCGGAGAAATTCCATGTGTTTTGGTGTGAAAAAGGACCAGGCCTAGCATAAAAATACTTATTCAGATGTGTTGGAACAGTCCGCTTGGTCACACGAGTTGCAGAGCGAAAGTTGCACCACTTTGCAACTTTGCACAGCTTGAATTTGATACTTTTTCCATCAAGTGAACATCTGCCGCCACAAGAAAACCACTCCAAGATAGCCAAAACCGAGAGAGGTTTCTCTAGATGGGCCCAACACCTTTCTGTTGGATCAGATGAGAATTTTGTAAGTGTCATGGTATCCAATTAATAACATGCTTAAGTTTGTAGCCATTTTGCACTTTGGACCCTTAAGGGATCAATCCTGTGGAATATGGCTCAGAGAAATTCCACGTGTTCGGTGTGAAAGAAGACCATGCCTACTGGAAACATACCTATTCAGACATGTTGGAATAGTCCGCTTGGTTAGACAAGTTGTAGAACAGAAGTTGCACCACTTTGCAACTTTGCATTGCTTGCATTTGATGACTTTTTTATCAAGTGAAACTCTACCACCACGGGAAAACCACTCCGAGATAGCAAAACCGAGAGAGGTTTTTTTATAGGGGCTCAACGTGATCATATAGGATTAGATGAGAAGTTTCTAAAAGTCACAGTATCTATGTAATAGCATGTTGAAGTTTGCAGCCATTTTGCACTTTGGACCCTTAAGGGATCGATCCGGTGGAACGTAACTCAGAGCGATTCCACGTGTTTCAGTGCGAAAAAAGAACATGTATAGCATAAAAATACGTATTCAGACATGTTGGAGTAGTTAGTTTGGTCACACGAGTTGTAGAGCGAAAGTTGCACCACTTTGCAACTTTGCACAACTTGAATTTGACACTTTTTCCATCAAGTGAAAATTTGCCGTCATGAGAAAACCACTCCAAGATACCCAAAACTGAGATAATTTTTTCTAGAGGGTCCCAACACCTTTTTGTTGGATCAGACGAGAAGTTTCTAAGCGTCATGGTATCAAAGTAATAACATGCGAAAGTTTGTAGCCATTTTGCACTTTGGACCCTTAAGGGATCGATCCGATGGAACATAGCTCAAAGCGATTCCACGTGGTTCGGTGCAAAAGAGGACCATGTCTAGTGTAAAAATACCTATTCGGACATGTTGGAATAGTTTGCTTCATCACATAAGTTGCAAAATGGAAGTTGCACCACTTTGCAACTTTGCACTGCTTGCATTTGATGCTTTTTCCATCAAGTGAAAATCTGCCGCCATAAGAAAACCACTCCAAGATAGTCAAAACTGAGAGATTTTTTTCTAGAGGGGCCCAATGCCTTTTTCTAGGATCAAATGAGAAGTTTCTAAGGGTCATGGTATCAGAGAAATAACATGCTATAGTTTGCAGTTATTTTGCACTTTGGACCCTTAAGGGATCGATTTGCTGGAACATAGCTCAGAGCGATTCTATGTGTTTCGGTGTGAAAGAGGACCATGCCTAGCATAAACATACCTATTTGGATGTGTTTGAATAGTCTGCTTAGTCACATGAGTTGCAAAAATATGAATTGTTTACGTGACCTTTATATGACCTTTTTCACAATGTTTACATTTCAAAATTCAAAGTTTGCAAATTTTCCTACTCAAGGCATTTACTGGAAAAAGGTGGTACTTCACCAAACATGAACTCCAACCTTACAATATTTGAGTTTATATCATTATGTAATCAAATCTAATTACAATGCCTCTGGCACTTTGTTCTCTCAGATCTCTTACAATGTCACTCATACATTCAAGATTCTCTTTAAATATCTACATCATAGGTGCTCATTATGAGGTTAACTTCAAATGAGTAACTTGAGATTCCCCTGCAAGCTTCACACGCTCTCTTATAATGGCTTGTAATCAAAATTGAGATTTTTCAAAATCATCAAAATAATTATGTTGCATTACTTTTTTGGCTGAGATTCTCTTTGATGGCTCTTAAATTAGCATTTTTTGCAATGAAAGATCAATCAATTTTTAGTAGTTTACTTACAAATACGTAAAATAAAAGAGAAAAAAAAGGAGCATCCAAAATGGAAATGAAATAAAAATAGATGGAAGGCACTTACAGATGTTGCATGCAGGCATCAAAATAAGGATGTTGCATTGCTTTTATGGCTGACATTCTCTTAGATGGCTCATATATCTGCATTTTTTGCAAGGGGACACCAATCACTATAAAAGAAGATGATACCATTGGCATCAAACAAATTAATGTGCATACAAGTATAAATTAATAAGAAGCAATATACATATACTTACAAATTAATCCAACAAACCATTTGGGTCTACTCTACTCTTTATTGTGTCAAGTATTGCCTCATTTTTAGACTCACGGACCTTCCATAATGTCTTGTTCAAAGGTATACCCCCATATTTTTTCAAATGAACATTGGATTCCACAACAAGGTTCGAGTAATGAAGAATCTTACGATGCATGTCAAAGTCCTGAAATAACCAATGTTTAATACTTGAATGTGGGTACCTTCTAAGCCATGTTCCAGTAACCACAACTGAGCCTGTAGGGTATTCGATGTTTTCTCCATCTATAACTAGGGCCCCCAATTTCTTTTTGGTCTCAACACAATGATACAAGTTATAGTCTATTCCCACTTCATTGTCTTCATCTACAATAACTGCATAAACATGCCCTGCATTGATATGTGCAAAAAATCTCTTGAAATTAGTCAACATTATGAATACAGTACAAAGTAAGATCTAATGATAAGGAATTTCAACAACTAAGAAAGTAGATATATCACCTCGTTGAACTAGATTTGATATGTGGTCCAAGTCGACCGATGATTCTTTCTATGTCAATTCCAATGCCGTCAGAGGGTGATATGTGTAAAGTGGGCTAAGATAACTTGTGAACCATATGTCAACCCACTCCCCTGACTCACAATCTTTCCAGGCTTGCATTGTACATGAAGAACAAAGGCATGCCATCTTTCGTGTAATGATACTCCATGAACCTGCATTTGAGCTAAGGAAAGAGTGTACCTCACTCAATCCTATTAGTGTACAACAGTCTTCATATGGTGCAATGTTAGTATCATCCATCAACTAAAAAAATCTATGAACTAAACATGTACCTTCATTACGTGGACCCATCAAAGCATTACAGCACTCGACAATTGATTTTGCAACTATCAACTTTGCACCGTCTTTATACTTTAACTCTTCTCGTGCTAATGCTCTTTTCACGCATACTCCTGCACCATCATGCTCCCCCTTTCCATGCCCAACCTCACAAAAGTTCCACATATGTTGAACACCTATAATGACATGCATCCTGCATAACCGGTAGAACATGCTTGAGTTCTTGAACTGTGTTGCACAGTTATCAGACCATATTATATTTTGATCGTATTCTATGTCCCTTTGAGCCAAACCACTGTAGAACATCTAGAAGCAACCTTGCACAAACTTTGGAGAATGTGTGCGATCATCACTAATGTTAAAGTGGTACTCCCTTAATACCTTCATTTGCTCATCCATACTATCAGATGCATGAATGAATGCTATGTGCATAAATATCAAAACTTGTGTGGAATTGTAATACTGTGACTGCACCTCATGTTGTGGCTGTAGAGTGTAGTTCTCTGCAAAGTCAACCATGGATACTATGCTTCCAACTGGAAAGGTGTCCTTGCATAGCTTGAACTGCGTGTCCAACCATCAAGCTCTATGGGTATGCATTGCATACTCAAAAAATATACTATCACGAAATGTGGTCATAAATTGGTACACTAGAATCTTCTCAATAACCAAATCACACCTTTTTGCTTGAGACCCATCTTTTGTAGCATATGCCTCTATTTTATACTTCCTGAACTCTACTAGTTTTTGTCCCACCTCATCTATGCTTTCCATATGTTGACATACTGGCATGCACTGGAAGCCACCGCAACGCTCGCATGAACCATCCAAGCATGTTGTCCTATAGAATATCTGGCCTTCTTCTATTTCACATAAAAAAATTGATAAGAACTCTGTGGAAGATTTTGGTGGGGCTTCTATGCCACAATCCTGCAAACTATCATTAGTATGCAAATCTAAACATATAGAATGATAAACATCATAATGGTTAGAAAACTCAATATGTAATCTACAACAACAAGTAGTGCATGTGTGATTTATCTTGACATAGAAATGTTTAAGCATTTCAAAAAATCTTTGAGAAATATTAATTTGAGGATAATCATTTTCAAATTTTTGAAAAAATTGGGTTTGAGTCATATCCAAAACATGCTTTGGATGTGGCTCACGATTCTGACTATCGATTCTCCTTCTTGCCACATCCCTTTCATTCAGAGATGGCTTTATGTTATTCTTCCAATACTCTTCAATTGGTGTTCTCAAGGCTTCGACAACTTCTTTATCTTTTCATGACAGTCTCCACGAGAATTCCCATAATTCATTTGTATCATTGCCCGCAATTCTTTAGCGCCTTTGAATGGCTCTTGATAAAGTTTTTCTACTAATTCCCGTTTGTTCACTAGTGTTTTTAATTAAGCGATCTCTCTTTGTTTGACAACTTACCAAAGTCAATGTAATGATACATCGGGTGACATTACTATTCTTTGAGCATGAGGTCTTACGCACACTCTCATAAGCATCCATTAGATTTATCACAATAGTGTCTTCACTCGATGCATTCGATGTTATCAACCCAAGAGTCTTCATGATGTTGCTATACTTTACACCTCGCATCATTTCAACAAATAGTTGACATCTTGCAGTCTCGTTTAGCCTTTCAAAGAATCATTCCCAAATCATATCAGCATATCTTCAGGGTATGTGCAGGATCATGATGGGCCAAAAAGTGGCAATGAGAAAAAATCACGTTTTGGATCGACTCAAAAAGCGAAAATGCCGAGTTGACTTTTCTTGGTCTGGGTGTTAGTACATTTACCCAAACCAAAAACCAAACCTAGTTTCCACAAATTGGATATCCGATTTCTGGAAACTGTATATAAAAAAAACAGCCGACTGTTTAACTTCATTTCTCAGAGTTTGACGCAGGTGCAAAAGGGAAAACCCAAATCCGATATCCGCTTTGATCAAATATTCAATTTCAAAGGTATGTATTTGGTTTTTTCAATCTTGTAATTGATTTTTCAAGTAGATTCTCTTAAGTTTAAGTAGGTTTTATCAAATTTATTTCAAAAATAGGGTTTTCTATTGATTTAAAAAAAAAACTAGAGTGTACATTGACTTTTTATTAAAACTTAATGTTTTGAAATGGATCTTGATTAAAAATTAGTGTTGTTGATGTATTTTTATCAAAAATAAGAGTTTGTTATTGATTTTTGTGAAAAAGTATGGTTGTTTTTGGATTTTTATTAAAAACTAGGGTTTTTTTTAAATAATATCATTTATATTGTGTAATTTTAATTAGTTTAATTAATTTTTAACTTTAATCAAGTATTATGGCTGCAAATGAAAATCCACAAATTCCAAATGCTCCACCACCTCCGCAGCCACTAATTGAAGACTTAATTGGTGAAAAATTGGGGCAATTAAGGGGCATATGTGAAATTTATCAAACAATGCCTCAATTGAGAGATATGACAAACACATTGAAGGAAATAATTAAAGATATAGAAACCTTCTCCACCCAACATAATTCCTTTTATTTGTGGCAAGAAGACGTGAGGGAATATTATGGATGTGGATTGTCTTACGATGATGTGAAAGAGCTCCAAATAACCAAATCCCAAATAGCCTCTTTATTCATTGACCCCCACACCAGTTTGCCAGTGAATGTTAATAAAACGAAACTTTCCATAAAATGGTGTATGCATAGGGACATTGTAGCTAACTTTTGGGATCGTTGGTGTATGGTTTTTGATAAACCATCGAACAATAATTCTAACATACCATTTTACTTTATTAAAAAATTATATGTTGAGTTTGTGTTAGGGCATCATGTCAATTACTTTGACATTAAACCCTTCCAAGGCGTCAGTGGAGGTATGCCCCAGGATAGACACAGGTAAGATTTAGGTTGTAATAGTGACACAGGTAAGATTTAAGTTGTAATTTCATAACTTGCATTTGTTTTTAAATGAATATTAATAAGAGATAGTATCAAGTACTACTATTTATTTACATGGTCTATTTAAAAGCTGATGTCTGAGGAGGATCTCACATGGGTGACTGATAGCACCCTTAGGGGCATTTCATTTGGCTTGGACACACATGCAGTATATATTTTCGCACTCACTCATTTACATTTTATATTATATACTTGCTTGTCATTTGAATTGTCATTAATGAAATTGTATAATAACTTATATGTTTATTTTGTTTTCCTACTGTAGAAAATACCTAGTGTGAGTGAGGTGCAGCATCATCCAGACTATGGAGGCACAGACCTAGATAACGGGAAGGTAATTGAACTCAAATTGGATTGAATTAATATTTTTAAGATCTTATATTGATTATACATACGTCGACATAGATTGGTAGTTTCATATGCACTTGTCAATTTTATGTACAGGTAATTATTAGCTATATAGATATGATGACAAGGGACACACCGCCTAAAGGAGTAGTTATTGGAACACCTCAAAGAGTAGGTGTTGAAATGTCTCAAGGAGGAGGTGTCAAAACACGAGAAGCAGATAAAGAAAAAGATCAACCTAAAGAGGTATGTGCTTATTTTATGTTTTGTTTGGTAAATAAGTTCCTATTACCTATAATTGATGCTAACTTGGATCAATTTTATGTTTTTGTTCACATATATAGAATGGCATTTCAAAAGTTGATTTGGTATATTCTAGGACTCCTAACCCTATGAGAAGACGTATATTTCAGGTAATGAAAATTTCAATTTTAGAGTTCAATTAAAATTCAATGTATATTGATTTTGATGTTAATTATTCGATTTTAAATTATATAGTATAACTAATCTCAATTGTTGTTTGAATTTTTCTTGTGCAACTACCTTCAGAGCCAACGAGTGCTTCAAAGAGGCTCCATTTTGATGATCCACCAGTATTTTAGGATGAGATAGACATTCTGGCATGTAAATTTTGAATACATATTGAGATGGCATATGCCACATTTTGTAAAACTTTGTTTGAGTTGGAATCGATGCCATTTTTGTATATGGACATACACTTGATTACTGGATAATTTGATATATATAAGTTAACAATTGAAATTTAATTTGTTCCTCGTGTGCATGATTAAACTCTTTGAAATATTTATCTTGAGCAATAGTTAAATATCAATGTTCAATAGCTTAAAATTGAATGGTTATATTATGTAGTTTATATTTATATCACTGATTACGTTGCATTACACATCTTTCAAACTCAAATCATAAATTCACATTGCATAACTAACAACTAGATGTTCATAGATGAAAAATTTTCAATTACAATATAGTTCTTACAAAGTAAACCTAAGCAGTTATACAATTACTTCACATTGCATAACTAAAAACTATGAGCAGTTGTCAATTGCATTTGTTTGTCATTGAATTCTATGAGACCACATTTCTTTGAAGCTTTTTTTCAAATAGTCCATTGCCTTGTCTATGCTACCACATTTTTCATACATGATAGTGATCACATTAAGTTGAAATAAATTAAATGATAGCCTATGGCTATTTAATTTATACTCATTTTATTTAAATGGATGAGGTCAACCTTCCTTGATATTATTTTGTAATTTATTATTTTCAAGATAGGCCGACCTCCTTGAAGAGTCACCTTATTTTTTATAAATATGAGGTGATGTTTGTTCATTTCCTCAATCAAGTTCATTCAACATAATTTGCAATTGAAGCAAAAGTTTGCACTTGAGCAGCAACACTTCATCTTGCAGCAGCAAGCTGATTTCAAGGAGAAGCATATTCGATTGTATCTTTGCATCTATGAGAGGTGCTATTATTCGTTATATCAAATTCAGCTATGAGCTGGGCCTGAGTTGTAAGCAAATTTCTTGTTGTGTTTATTGTCTTATGTGTTTCAATTTTTGAGTGCTTTCAATTGTATTATCTGATCTCTAAGTTGAAGATAGCGAGAGAATTGGTCATATTGTTGATGACATATATTTGACCATGTTGGCTCTTAATGGTCTTCCTTCATCTTGGGAGTCTTACATTCAAGGAATCAGAGTGAGATCGAAAATTTCCAAGTTTGATCGGTTGAGAGTTGACTGTATTCAAGAAGAGTCAAGGTTGGTTGCGAGAGGTATTGGACGAAGCCCTACAAATGAAGACATTAATGTTCTTTCTACTCAATCCTCGAAGAAGGAAGGAAAAGGAAGAAAGAAAAGACGCTTTAAGAGGAATGGAGATAAAGGGTCAGATGGTGATCCTGCATTCAGGAAGAAGTGGGACCTCTATCATGTTTACTGGGATATGATTTGCTCAAAGTCAGTCAACTTGGATTTAACATTGGTAGCTCCACAAACCTATTTAGAATAGAGTGATCTGAAGAGGACATCCCTAAATCTCTACAGAGGTGTAAATTTGCAAAGTGGTGCAACTTTCATTCTCAAACTCGTATGACCCAACAAAATTTTCTAACACATTTAGATGGATAGGTTTACACTTGATATGGTTCTCTCTTGCACCTAAATACATCGAATCACTCCGAGTTGCATTGGAGCGGCGTTTTCCCTTAAGAGTCCAAAGTGCTAAAAAGCAGAAAACTTTGACGGACTATTTCTCGAAAACCGTGATACTTACAAACTCTTCATTTGAGGATATGTGATCGTGTTGAGACCATATACAATAACCTCTCTTGGTTTTTTCTATCTCAGGCATTTTCCCGTGGTGATGAGTTTTCAGTTGAGGGAAAAGTTGCCAGATGCAAGCAGTGTAACGTTGCAAAGTGGTGCAACTTTCATTCTCAAACTCGTACAACCCAACGGACTGATTCAACACATCTGGATGGGTATGTTTATGCTAGGTATGGTTCTCTCTTGCACCCAAATACACCGAATTGCTCTAAGCTGCATTGGAGTGGCGTTTTCCCTTAAGAGTCCAAAGTGTTAAAAGGCAGCAAACTTTGACGGACTCTTTCTTGGAAACCATTATGCTTACAGACTCTTCATTTGAGAATATGATATCGTGTTGAGACCATCTACAATAACCTCACTCAGTTTTTGCTATCTCGAAGGATTTTTTCCATGGTGATGAGTTTTCAGTTGAGCGAAAAGTTGTCAAATGCAAGTAGTGTAAAGTTGCAAAGTGGTGCAACTTTTATTCTCAAACTCGTGCGACCCAACAGACTGTTCCAACACGTCCGTATGGGTAGGTTTACACTAGGTATGGTTCTCTCTTGCACCCAAATACGTCGAATAACTCCGAACTGCATTGGAGCAGCGTTTTCCGTGAAGAGTTCAAAGTGCTAAAAGGCAGCAAACTTTGACGGACCATTTCTTGGAAACCGTGATGCTTACAGACTCTTCATTTGAGGATATGGGATTGTGTTGAGATCATCTACAATAACCGCTCTTGGTTTTTACTATCTCGAAGGCGTTTTCCCATGGTGATGATTTTTCAGTTGAGGGAAAAGTTGCCAAATGCAAGCAGTGTAAAGTGAAAAAGTGGTGCAACTTTCATTCTCGAACTCGTATGACCCAACAAACTTTTTCAACACATCCGGATGGGTATGTTTACACTAGGTATGGTCTCTTTTTCACCCAAATACACCGAATCGCTCTGCGCTGCATTGGAGGAGCGCTTTCCCTTAAAAGTCCAAAGTGCTAAAAGGCAGCAAACTTTGACGGACTATTTCTCGAAAACAGTGATTCTTACAGACTCTTCATCTGAAGATATGGGATCGTGTTCAGACCATCTACAATAACCTCTCTCGATTTTTTCTATCTCAAAGGCGTTTTCCCATGGTGATGAGTTTTTAGTTGAGGGAAAAGTTGTCAAATGCATGCATTGTAAAGTTGCAAAGTGGTGCAACTTTCATTTTCAAACTTGTACGACCCAACGGACTATTCCAACATGTCTAGATGGGTACGTTTACGCTAGGTATGGTTCTCTCTTGCACCCAAATATGTCGAATCACTCTGAGCTGCATTGGAGCGACGTTTTCCCTTAAGAGTCCAAAGTGCTAAAAGACAACAAACTTTGATGGACTATTTCTCAGAAATCGTGATACTTACAGACTCTTTGTCTGAGGATATGGGATCATGTTGAGACCATCTACAATAACCTCTCTTGATTTTTGCTATCTCAAAGGCATTTTCCCGTGGTGATGAGTTTTCAATTGAGGGAAAAGTTGCCAGATGCAAGTAGAGTAAAGTTGCAAAGTGGTGCAACTTTCATTCTCGAACTCGTACGATCCAATGGACTGTTCCAACACATTCGGATGGGTATGTTTACACTATTTATGCTTATCTTTTTCACCCAAATACGTCGAATCACTTCGAGCTACATTGGAGCGGCGTTTTCCCTTAAGAGTCCAAAGTGCTAATGTCAATGAAATGTGGAGGCATAAATATTTAAGGTTGGATCAAGATTTTGCAAGTCCTAGCTCTTGCATCATAAAAATCTTACCTAATCAACTTGAATCAATTACATGGAAAATGAAATTCACAATAAAATTTTTACTTTTTTGTTTTTCGAAAAAGTGGCAAGCCATTGTAATTTGTTATATATAAATAGGAGATATTACAAAACCTGTTTCAAACGAGCATACCGATAGGAAAGAACCACGAAGAAAACCTCCGGTTGTAGCTTGATTAAGTACAAAAAATTTTTTACATTTTAAACATACCCTTTTTACAATGGCAAACATTTGAACCGTATTTCAAAAAATATCACTAGATATAGATTATGCCTATACACAGTTATGACCTTTTTACATTGTTTCACATTCCAAAATTCAATTTTTACAAAATTTTCCTATTTGAGCCATTCAAGGCACAATCTTCCACAAGAGTAGCATGTTGGCGTTTTCCAGTGACAAGCACCTATACAAACCATCAAGGTAGCAGTTAAACTACATACAATAGAAAATATGCTTAGAATAACCAATAGTATTGTAATTTGTCACATACCTCTCTGAAAGGATCAGAGTTGCCTATTGTTGTAGCAGGTCCATGATCAATCGTGTCAGGAATATCACAAAATTGGTCAAATGATAAATCTATATTGTAATAACAAAAAATATGCTTAGACTAACAAATATATATTAATCTAAACAACCTGAATGATGATGAATTGGTAATGCAAACTATAAAAGATGCTTTGAATAACCAATCTATATTAAAATAATATGTCACATACCTCTTTGAAAGGATCAGAGTTGGCTATTGTTGCAGTAGGTCCATGATCAATCATGCCAAGAATATCGCAAAATTTGTCAAATGATATATCTATATTGTCAAAACATAAAAGAGTCTTAAGCATTGTAATTTCCATTTTCTTGAATATGCTATTCAAGTGTGTTTGAAGGGTCATCTCTTTGCTTAAGAGTATCCAATATTGCTTCATGATCAACATTACTAAGTGTCCATATTTGTTTTGTCTTTGGTTTGGCATGATGCTTCAACAACTTAACATTTGTTGCTATAACAAGGTGTGAATACATGAGAATGGTTTTGTGTTTCTCGTAGTCTTCAAATGCAGGTATGTCATTCCTTCTAATCATGTATGTTCGCAACCAAGTTCCTACAACCAAAACTGAACCTGTAGGATATACGAACCCATCATCATAAGTTCTTTGCGAGATTTCCGTATTTGGATGTGTTTGAATAAATTTGCTGAACAACATTGTTTGGCTTGATTCCAAGAAATGTTTAGGATGTGGTGTATGGTCTCGACTGCCAATTCTTAACTTTAAAACATCCTTTGCATTGGGTGATACTCTAGAGTTATCATGCCAAATTGCTGAATTGCCTGATTTACATTATCAGTTAGCTTCTTATCAACATGTGTAAGCCTTCAGGCAAAAGCCCATGTATCATTTTGAAGAGGATCATCTATTTTTTCTCTTCTTGCAAGTGCTCTATCCAAAGTTTTATGATTTAAGTCAAAATCAATACAAGTTTGTCTCATAAAGCGATCCTTTTTCAATTGATGGCTTACTAGGGCGGTGGTAATGACTCTCCAAGCAGCTCTCTTATCTTTTTCCTTTTTATTTTTTTCAATAGACTTGAGAGC
Source organism: Sequoiadendron giganteum (assembly GCA_007115665.2). NCBI lineage: Eukaryota > Viridiplantae > Streptophyta > Pinopsida > Cupressales > Cupressaceae > Sequoiadendron > Sequoiadendron giganteum. Next base: position 376,728,823 of record CM021103.1, on the reverse strand, counting down.
ATTAAAAAGATTTTTGACAATAATAGAATTTTTTTTGGTCCTCTTGTTCAGACGAATCTTCAATTTGGCTAGCAAAGGTTACATCTTTTGCATCTTTAGCAATTGTACAAAAAGTTGGGATTGCTCGGTCAATGTCCTATCACTAAAATATTGGTTGAAAAGTATTATATCCCACAACCGAATAGTTCATGTTCACCTCTTGCCTTCAAAATTGTTTATAATGTTATCATCATTTTCAACTAACCATTTAGGAGTCCTTGAAGGTCTTGAATTTGGAATACGTCTTTCTTCCACACAAGGTTCTTCATTTCTCGTGTAATCTGGTGAAATATAATTTACACTTGCTTCAATATTATGTTCAACATCTTCATTTCCAACATTTTCACCTTGAACATTTTCAATATCAATTCGAACAATTTCATTCCCAATGTTCAACATCTTCAATTCCAACATTTTCATTATAAATTTCAATATTTTCATTCCCAATTTCAATATCATGTTCAACATCTTCAATTCCAACATTTTCATAATCAATTTCAATATTTTCATTCCTAATTTCAATATCATGTTCAACATCTTCAATTCCAACATTTTCACCTTGAAAATTTTCAATATCAATTTGAACATTTTCATTCCCAATTTTAATATCATGTTCTACATTTTCACCTTGAACATATTCAATTTCCTCTTCACTTGAAAGACCATAGGGCTTAGGTTCACCAATATTTAACATACCTTGTCTTTTTTCCTATGACCTTCTCTATCGCTTTGTCTATATCTTTCAATTTATTCTTTTGTCAACTTTCTCTTACGTTTTTGCTTCCGGCGACTACTGCTCCCCATTATACCAGATAAAAGATGCTAAAAAGTCATTATGTATGACAAATTTGAGTACAAGATGCTCCAAAAAGTTTATCTTTGTCTCTTCCTGTCTGAAACCATGTGTTTGTCGCCTACAAAGTGCTGCAAAGAAAATGCAGGGTCCGTTGGAATACATAAAAGCGGCCCAAATGGGGTTTTTCTATGGCCCACAAATCCGATATCCGATTTGTAAAACATGTTCTGCAATGGTAAGATTTCACCTCTGCACAATGAAGTTTCACAAATCGAATATCTGATTCAAATAATATATCCGATTTGTACAGACATAGACCAAAGGGAGAGGGAGAGGGAGAGGGGGAGAGGGAGAGAGAGAGGGAGAGGGAGAGGGAGAGAGGAGAGT